>BQNB010100207.1:0-22312 GCA_026074375.1 Tanacetum coccineum | reverse complement strand
CTTTGAATTTGAAGTCCAAGAAAGAATGACATTTTTCCCATCATTGACATCTTAAATTTTGAACACATTATTTCAGAAAATGTTTCACCAAGTGTGGGATCAGTAGAAGCAAATATTATATCATCTACATAGATTTATACCAGTAAGATGTCTTTGCCTTCTTTCCGAGTGAATAATGTAGGATCAACAACACCTTTGGAGAACTTTTAGGTGAGTAAAAACGATGATAGCAAATCATACAAGCCTGTGAAGCCTGCTTTAACCCGTAAAGAGCTTTCTTCAGCTTGTACACATGGTTGGGATTATCTTGATCTACAAATCCATCTGGTTGACTGACATAGACCTTTTCACAAAGTATACCATTTAAGAATGCACTCGTTGTTGGGGTTAGTTCCTGAACCCTTCAGTCTCTCAGTAGATTTAAACATAAAATCCCCTAAGTATTAATCAAGTTGACGAAAGTTCAGCTTGAGTCGCTGAAGAAAGTTTAGCTCCAGTTCTTCAGGTACTTAAAGCATCAAGATCATCTTCACTTCAGTTTATGTGGCGGTTCAGAAACTGAAGACAAGTCCTAAGCAAGAGCTTTAGTTCAGCTTGGTTGACAATTCCAAGCTGAACGATGTCGATCTCCTTCTTAGAAGATTGAAACAAAATGTTTCACATCTAGAAGGTTTACAAGGCGAGAAAAAGATTGCTTTAAGTCAAAAGGAATAAATCAATCTCCTTGGGAATAGTTACTTCTAAAGTTGGTATAGAAGTACAACAACTTTCCCTAAAGGACTATACCTAGTACCTTAAAGCTTGTCTGCATTAAATGGTATCTCAACCACCCATTGGATGCATGATACGCGTAATAGGTTAACTTGTGAACCCTAATTCCTTTGCCTACAAAAGGAAAGGGATATTGAGAGTAAATGTTATCTCTTCTAATTAATGTGAAACACATTGAAGAGTTTATTTATCTCTCAAACAAAAAAGAATAGAACAGCTGAAGTTGAAGCTTCAGTTCTAGTTAAGTTGTTTGTTTTCTTACTCTTATAACTTTGGTTAGAGATTAAGTTCGAAGGAGATAACACCCTAATTATCATTCAACCACCTTGCTATTCCGCAAGCAAGGTGTGTCATAGATTCTTTATTTGATTCTAATAAGAACCTATACGTTAAAAAGTTACTTTTGTGTGTTTTAAACTTATTCTTTATATTGTTTATATATATCTGTTTAAAACTCACTTTGTTGCTATAGAATGTGATTAGTTTAACTTGATAAACCTTATATCACATTCAAGGGGACCAATAAGTGGTATCAGGGCCGTTTGATTTATAAAACCTTTCAAAGTTTTTACATAACTGCTCAAAAGATTTTTAAAATAAAGATCCATTAAAAATGGCAGCAGAAGTAGCACAGACGCTTTAATATAGGGGTGGCTAGTTAAATGCTGCTCCTTTAATAGAGGTGGAAAATTTAACCAATTGGAAAAAGAGATTCATGTGCCACATAATCGGTATTGAACCTCAATTTAAGACCATTATTGAAAATGGTCCTTTTATCCCTATGATAGCTGGTTAAAGGATGCCTAAAGGACAATGGATCCCTAATGAAAGAAAAGCTACTAACTTAGATGACTCAAAAGTCTCATCATGTCTGTCCTTTTAGATGACCAAATGAATTCTGTCATAAACTGTTTAACAGCTAAATCAACTTGGGATGACCTAATACTGTATCATGAGGGCCCCTCTGATGTGAAAGAAAGTAGGGTCATGGACCTAAACTTATGTTACAGCACCTTCAAATTCAAAGAAGGTGAAACACTAACACAAACTTTCACCAGATATAAAGCTTTGGTTGAATAAGTCAGTAAATGATGGCATAAAACTTTCGAAGCTTGAAATAAATTCTAGTTTTATAAATGGGTTACCACAAAAGTGGCTAAGTTTCTGTCAGTGTCTCAGAAACACAAATCATGTGAAAGATCTTGAGCTTGCTTCTCTATTTGGCAAACTCAAATATGAAGAAAACCTAATTGATAGTATTTATGAGACTGAAAAGAAGAAATCTCTTGTCTCTGCAACTCCCTTATCAACTACTTTCTTCTCTACCTCTATTGTCCAGAACTTTTAAGATAGTCCTGATGATGAAGATGATACAAGAAGCAGTCAAGAGTACATGGATGACCTTGAGAAAGAATATCAAGAAAGAGCTCTTTTAGCCAAGTCTAAAAGGTTCTTCAAAAAGGGTACTCAAAGGTTCAGTAGTGCAAAAGCAACTGACCAAACTAAATGCCACAAATGTGGCAGAAAAGGTCAATTTGCAAGAGACAGTTTTTCAAAAAATTTAGTTCCTTCATATCAGTCACCCTTTCAACCAAAACTTCTAAGTTCCTCTAAGCACAAACCAGAACTAAGGCCTATCAAATACTTTGAAGCCAAATACAACAAAGTCAAGGCTAAACTGGCTCTTTTGAGTTCAAGTGCTTCAGCTTCCAAAGCCTTAATGGTTAAGAACAAAGGTCTTATCATTGAAGCCTATGAATAGGATGAAGAAGAAGTGTCATCAGATGACAATGAGATGGTTGAGGTAAAAGTACACATGACACTAGCTAAAGATAATGATGCTATCAGCAAAGAAGGTGCCAGGAATGATGAATGGGTAAAGATATCCATGAGAAAGGTACACACTCTTCTTGAAATGGAAGATAATGATGATAGAAAGAACTCTTTAGACTATTTGTGTATTGATCTAAATTATGTTGAAGAATAAAGAAATAATCTTATGTCAAAAAATAAATGATCTTGTTCAAGAACTGAATACATGCAAAGAACAGCTTTCAATATTAAAACAAGCAAAACTTAATTTTCTTACCATGCAGCATGTAAACATTAAGATTCTCAAAGAGAATCAAAACTTAAGAAAATAAATAAAAGAGCTAACAGCAATCACTGAAACATGGCTTAACAGTTCTAATAAAGTAAATCAGTGTATCAGTGAACAAATTCCCACTCAAAAGAGTAGAATTCTGGGCAAAAAGATCTAGTCTTCATAAAATCTTCAGCTGATGACACAAAAGTGTCCATACCCGGTATCAAAAGACCTTGGTTGTCTGAAGCTGAAGGTTTTATTTTGCCAAATCATGATGCTGGTAGGAAACTCCCAGCAGAGTCACAAAGAAACACAACTGAACCTCTAATTGCTGTCATTGACTCATCAGCGACTGATTATGATTCAGCTGATGAATCTTTAGTTTGTAGCACCCTTCTTCCTTCACTGGAGAAGTTGGATTGTGTTGAACCTGTCTTTGGACCAAAGACTATCAAATCAATTTTGAAGTCAAAATCCACATTAAAGCAGAAGCTTTAAATGTTGTCATTATAAGTGAACCATCCTCAGCTCCTGCTAAGGGTAAAAAAAGCGCTTCAGCTTCAAAAGTTAACTCAGCTCCTGCTGGTAAATTAACGAGTATGAAAGTTAAAGATGACCCTCCTTTGGCTATTGTAATGAAAGAACTTAACGACCTAAAATTACAAATTAGCAAGAATCAGTCTTCTTACTCTAGAAATAACCAACCTTAACAGGTTCCCTAAAATGCACTTCAAAACAAATACAAAACAGAGTTCAAAAAGGGTTGTGATCTTTGTGGCTTAAACAATCATCTCTTTGAGAATTGTTATAAAGTTTTGTTTTATAAAAAGTGTGAGAGAATTAATCACAAGACATGTGATCATGTTGAATACATGTCCACCATGAACATGTCTCAGCATCTTAAGGGTCAGGGTGGATCTTCTTTAAGATCAAGAACCCCAAGACCATCAAAACACTTCTTCCCTTCATGCATACACTGTAGTTTCAGCGATCATCTATCTGATGATTGTGTAAACTATCCCATATGTGATATCCGTAGAAGTTATGATCATGACACACATGGTCATAACAGGATCATTTCTTTAAGAAGAGGAATCAAGCCCGAAAACCCTCAGCATGTCATGAAAAGTTGTGAAACATGTGGTAGCATAGTTAATACCACAACTAATCACAACGACATTGAGTGGTTCAGAAGAGGTGAAGCACTTCAAGCTAAGAAAGCTGAAGCTCTAAAATCAACTAAGGCTAAATCATGAAATGCTAACAGATCTAAGACTCCCACTAAAAGGTGAGTTTCTAAGCAAAACTAACCATTCTGAACGTATTTGTGCAGTGTGAAATCAGAAGCCTATCTAATACCTGGACAGTGGATGCTCAAGGGAAATGACTGGTGTCAAGAGTTACCTGCACAAATATGTGGAACAACCAGGACCTAAGGTGGTATTTAGAGATGACTCTACATGCACAACTAAAGGTTATGGCTCTTTCAAATGTAATGGTATAGTTTTCACAAAAGTAGCATTTGTAAATGGTCTTAAGTACAATTTAATTAGCATCCGTCAACTATGTGATGCTAAATATATTGTTCAGTTTGATGAGAAAAGAGGAATAATCTTCAACTCCAACAAAGAATTTGTAATGATTGCTCCAAGATTAAGAGATGTATATGTTCTTGACATGAAATCTTCTATTCAAGAATCTTGTTTCTTTACCAAAGCTTATGAGAATCTCAATTGGCTTTGGCATAAAAGACTTGCTCATCTAAACTTCAAAACAATCAATAGACCGGCAAAACAAAATCTTGTTATTGGTCTTCCCTCACTTGTCTACTCGAAGGATAAACCATATTCATCATGTGAAAAGGGAAAGCATCATAGGGCCAGCTTCAAAACAAAACAGACATCTTCTATCAAGAAATATCTTCATCTTCTTTACATGGATTTATTTAGACATGTAACTCCTAGGTCTATTAACCATGAAAAATATAACTTTGTCATTGTTGATGAGTACTCAAGGTACACCTGGGTATACTTCTTAAAGAAGAAAAGTCAAGAACCTTAAACTATCATGTCCTTCATCAAAAGAGTTGAAAATCAAAATGACATCAAAGTCAAACAACTCAGAACTGATAATGGTACTGAATTCAGGAATAACATCCTTATCAACTTATATGATGAAAAATAGATTTCTCAAAACTTTTCTTCTCCCTACACACATGAACAAAATGGTGTTGTTGAAAGGAAAAATAGAACCCTCATAGAAGCTATAAGAATAATGCTTTCAGCGTCTGTCTTTTCAACACAATATTAGACTGAAGCTATAGCCACTGCATGCTACACTCAAAATAGATCCATAATTGTTAAAAGACGTCTCAAAACTTCTTATGAAATGTTTTGTAAGAGAATCCCAAACACCGACTTTCTTCATGTTTTTAGATGCCTTGTTTTCATCCATAACCATAAAGATCATTTAGGAAAGTTTGATGAAAAATCTGATGATGGTTACTTCCTTGGATACTCACTTGTTTCCAAAGCCTTCAGAGTATTCAACACAAGAAGAAAACAAACTGAAGAAACCTATCACATCACATTTGATGAAAGCCTTGATGCTATCAAATTCACGAAACCTTTAGTTTACAACATCAACATTGCTGAATATGAAAGATATCCACCTGATGAATATCTTCATCCTTATGAGCTTTCTCAAAGGTATCAAACAAACAGAAATGATGTGTCCTTCATAGAACCCTATGAAAGTCATGAACCAATTGTTCTTGAAACTGAAGTTTCATCTGACCAAAATGGTCAAGCTAATAAGAATGATCTCAATGATCAAAATGATCAATCTACTCAAACTGATGAAATATTAAATGATGATTAGTCTGAACATTCAAATCACACCAATGATGAACAAATCATTGATAATCTCTAAAACACTAAAGATATTCATATCTCTGAACTCTTATCCTCTCTAAATGCAGAGGATACTTTAATACATGATACAATTCTAATTCCTAACCCCTCTTTATCCATTCCATCTATGACTTATCCAGCTCCTCAAGACAGATGGTCTCAGGACAAACATATTGAGCTGGTCAATATCATAGGTGATCTAGGAGCTGGAATGCTCATTGGAGCCATGGCTAAAGAACTTAGTGCTGTTTTAGCTCATGAATGTATCTTTGTGGATTTTATCTCTAAAGAATAACCTAAAAAGGTCTCTAAAGCACTAAAGCATCCTGGATGGGTTGATGCCATGCAGGATGAACTAAACCAATTTGCCTGGAACAAAATCTGGACATTAGTTTTTACACCTTATGGTAAAATGATAATTGGCTTAAAATGAGTATTCAGGAACAAAAGAGATGAAATTGGAATTGTCATCAAAAACAAGGCAAGACTTGTAGATCAAGGCTACAATGAACAAGAAGGCATAGACTATGATGAAACCTTTGCTCTAGTTGCAAGACTTGAAGAAATCAGGATCTTTCTTGCCTTTGCCACTTACATGAACTTCATAGTCAATCAAATGGATGTCAAAAGTGCATTCCTCAATGGTAAAGTCAAAGAAGAAGTTTATGTCAAACAACCTCCAGGTTTTGAGAGCAGTGAGTTCCCCAACCATGTATGCAAATTGGATAAAGCCCTTTATGGATATAAACAAGCTCCAAGAGTATGGTATGAAACCCTCTCAACCTTTCTCACTAAACATAAGTTTGTAAGAGTTAAGATAAACAACACTCTATTTGTCTACAACACCCAAACTAATGTGATTCTGGTGCAAATCTATGTTGATGACATTATCTTTGGGTCCACTAGCACAAAATTATGCAAATAGTTTGCTAAACTAATGACTCAAAAATACGAAATGAGCGTGATGGGTGTCCTCACTTATTTCCTTGGATTTTAGATTAAACAATTTAAAAGAGGCATTTCAATCAATCAAGAAAAATAGGTCAAGGATCTGCTAAAAAAGTGTCATAAATGGTTCATCAGTGAAAACTATAACAACCCATAATTTTCATCACTGTAATGATCCATCTATTAAATTAGATGCACTGTAATATCCATCTACTATATATACCACCTTTTTACAGGATTTTTTTTGCTTTATTTCATTATGTAACGTAGTTTACATAACTAAAGTAAACGAGCTCACGCAACCTCTACCAATGCCATCTATATCTATGTTTATATCATGTAAACATCCTAATATGTCAAGTCTATATCTTAATATCATTTTTACCAAGTACATTATCCATTTAACATACCATTTACAACGTTATATCAAAACAGACTTTATTCATTAATGTTTATATCAAAACCCTAATTATATGTAATGTATACATATAAAATGAATGTGCAAGCCTTCAAGCATGTGTACAAGTGTACAATGCATAACATTTGAAAATCTTTTCCCTCCAAAATCAAGTTACAACTTTCTAAAGCTCAATGTAAAAATCAAAAAAGCACGGATTCAAATAAGCTCACTTTACCACCAATTTTCTTCTAGTTTCTTACTATTACTTAAGCACTAAGTACAAGCTCCTAATGCACAACATTTAAACCCTAATTACCCTAATCCTAAACCCTAATCTACGTCCTAAAACCTAAAACCCTAACCCGAAACCCTAAACTAGTTTTAAAACCCTAATTTCATTTTAAAACCTAAACCTTAAACCTAAACCCTAATCCTAACATTAAAACCTTAATCCTAAACCCTAATCTATCCTAAACCTTAACCCTAACTCGAATTTAAAACCAAAAACCCTAACCCGAACCTAAATTCAAACCCGACACCCTTTTATTTCATTTTTTGACCCATTTTAAACCAAGCTAGCATCCTAGCACCACCATGACCTCACCACTATGTCACCAAGCAAGCATACAAGCACCTCCATCACCACCCTTAGCCACCAAGTAAACAAACACCTCCTTGTCACCCCTATGATAACCGAACCCCCTCCACATCCTTCCACCACTCAAAGCTACACTTCTAGCCTCTCATACTCACCCTATAGCCTTCATTAGTCACTACCTACAGCCCTTGATCCTTACTCCAAGCATAAAACTTGGGCACCAAGGGTTTCGACCCATATAAATAGCCGAACCCCCCCCATTCTTTCAATCACACCTCAAAAACTCATCACCACATAAATGGAGTTCTAAATCAGACCAAGGAGGATCAAGAAAAGTCCTTTAGATCATAATTAAAGCTAAGAATCAAGAGAAAGAAGCCATTGAAGTCATTTCTAGGCGTACGAAACCAAAAATACCAGTTCGACCCATTTTAGCTCAAGTAAGCTCAAAATCTTGTTCAATAAGCTGATGATCTATTTTAGAACTTTTATTAGCCTTGTTAGATGCTATATAAACTCTTGTTTGATCCCTTGAACCACAAACCCATGCATTTTTTTTATTAAAACCCTAAAAACGACCCGTTTTGATTTTCTATCTAACAAATTCTTTTTCTAACCTTTTGTTACGTTAGAACATCTTATTTTAGCCTATTCTAATAAGCTATAACCTGCAAATATCATTTGGAACCCTAAAATAAGCTTGCATGGCTTTTTTGGACTTGATTGTGTAAATACATTTCCATGCAAGTGTATATATTGTAACTATTTGAGGAAAATAAATAAGTACAAGGGTAATTTGACAAATCTAAATTATAACGATACAGTACCTGTCTTGCCAAGTTTCAAAAGTTTAAAGGTTTAAAATAATATACTTTATGATAAAAGTTACAAACTCTGTAAAAGTTTATAAATCAATGGTAATTTATTGTCCATTTTGCAAACTTAAAAATTGAAAATATAAAATTTTTATAATAAATTATAAAAAATATATATTAAAAATATAAACTATCAATTACATAAAAACCTACACATCAATGCGTTATTAATCATCGATCGACGCATTATAAAACAATTACGTTATATATTTAACGTAACTTATCATCAACTAGCTTTTGAAGAAACTTAAAATCTTATCGTATCACGATACTAGGGAATTTCATGTGAGGGGTTCCATTTGGGTATTTGTTTTGACGAGTTTGCTGGGTTTACGATTTAAAGTGCCCTGACTCCTCAAACGATACTACATGGCCTCTTTAGATATATAGCCTGAAACAGAGATACACAATTTTTCCATAAATTAATAAATCAAAGTAATACGTTAAGACATTAATAAAGTTTGAAACATAAACCCATCACACTAATGACTTGACCTATTTACCACAGTCGCGTTATTGAGCCTACTGTTCACATTAGTATACTTTTGGGCCCATCAATTCAGGAATTTCCATTGTTAAGGTGAGTTCTAAAAGCCTCGCATTTTTAAATCTCTAATGTTTTCATAAACCACGAGGGGGATAATCCTATAAACCAAGAATACAGTGTTTTTATCCAACTGTATATATTCCTGATATTTTATTGCCAAAGTCCTATTGACTTTTTTCCATTAAGACCCTACTATGCCATGAACCATTAATTACTTTTCGAGTAAGCGCAAAATGCTTGTGAATAGAACTAATTGGGTCTGAAACTCTCCCCGTGGTGGTGTACCTATACTTTCTTGTAACCAAACGCACTTCATTTGAATCACTATGCGGGCTGGTGTTTGCAAAGTGCACCCTTGAGCAACTTTTCATGTGATTATTGATTATCTCAAGGTCTCGGTGTTGAGCTTAGGGCAATAATACTATTTTCTATAATAATTGTACTCATTGCAATTATTACGCTATTGGTGTATAGACAACGTAACCCACTTTAAACTAGTATTCAAAAAACAATTTACCAATAAACCTTATGAATTTCACTCAACCTATTAGTAGATCTTTTTAAGCATGTTTTATCTCAGGTAATTAGCAACCACATGGACATGGAGAGGCACGGACTTAGAGATTGCTAAACTGTTATCATTTAAATGTTATGTTACCTCAATTTTGGGATCTCTCTCTTTTTGTAAAACTCTGATGAATAAATGAATGATAACTAAATTTTTCCAAAAATGTCTCTTTATGAGTCGTTTTCTATGATTATGACTGTTGTACTATGAAGTAATACCCAGATTATCCATCAGGCTGCACTATATTGTCAAAATAGGGGTGTTATAAATGGATCAAGACACGGATTAGTAGAGCACAAGGTTTGAAAACTTTAACGTATGACTACTTTTCTTTTTCCATCCAAGAAAGTCCTCCGAGTCCACTAATTAACAACTCCCGAATAAGTATGTAAAGTACAATAACAATTATACATATAATATAAATAACTTATGTAATTTCACCCCCCCCCCCCCCCTCCCCCCCCCCCCCCCCCCGCCCCCACCCCACCCCCCCCCGCCCCCCCCCCCCCCCCCCCCCCCCCCCCCCCCCTCCGCCCACCCCTCCCCCCCCCCCTCCCCCTCCCCCCGCCCCCCCCCCCCCCCCCCCCCCCCCCCACCCCCCCCCACACCCCCCCCACCCCCACCCCCCCCCCCACTCCCCCCCCCCCCACCCCCCCCCCCCCCCCCCCCCCCCCCCCCCCCCCCCCCCCCCCTCCCCCCCCCCCCCCCCCCCCCCCCCCCCCCCCACCCCCCCCACCCCCCCCCCCCCCCCCCCCCCCCACCCCCCCCCCCCCCCCTCCCCCACCACCCCCCCCCCCCACCCCCCCCCCCCCCCCCCCCCTCTCCCCCCCCCCCACCTCCCCCCCCCCCCCCCACCCCCCCCACCTCCCACCCACCGCCCCCCCCCCCCCCCCCCCCCCCCCCCCCCCCCCCCCCCCCCCCCCCCACCCCCCCCCCCCCACCCACCCCCCCCCCCACCCCCCCCCCCCCCCCCCCCCCCCCCCCCCCCCCCCCCCCCCCCCCCCCCCCCCCCCCCCCCCCCCCCCCCCCCCCCCCCCCCCCCACCCCCCCCTCCCCCCCCACCCCCCCCCCCCCCCCCCCCGCCGCTGTATGTTATCAGAAGTGATTTCTTCTCCCTACCACCCTACCTTATCTTCCGATATGAAGGGATGCTTTTTCCTCTAACATTTTCGACTATATCTGGCTTCAACCCGGACTATGTCCCCCAGCTTCACACACAGGAAATACTTATTCTAGCTCATCAAATAACTCATTAGGTTTATTTCCAATAGCTTCAACCAACTCTTTTATTTTTTCAGCTGACCCCTATAGAGTGTCATGCATTCATATTATGCTAAAAAAATCCCCTATTCACCGACAACCTATGTGCTTCCATCCTTCAAAGTCTACTCCAATGTTTAGTTCTCAAGAACTCTTTCTTCCAGAGGAATTACTGCCACTTAAGAAATGAGGTCGTGATCGATCATCCTCCTCTACTTCTAACCTACCTCAAGTATTTAAGATAGGAGAAAGCTCCTCGGAAACAAAGCTGAACATCACTCAGGTACCAAATTGATAAAGTTTGATCAACCAAGATGAACCTCTCTCTCGAACCGCAATTGGACAACATAGAAGACAAAATAGAAGGTCTCGGAAATGGCCGGGTGATCATACAACAAGATTTTGACAATCTAGAAGCTGAACTCCGAGAGTCTCGTACTCAAATTGATAGACTTCAAAGAAACCAAATGGGTTATAACAACAAGATTGCTCTGTGTAACACCCCTTAATTTACAGCACATCAGAATACAACATTGGGGTGCTATTTCATAATATAAGCTCACGAGTCACGGTAAAATACATTCAATTTTTATTAAAAAAATCAGAGTTACAAGGTCCCAATAACTTTATAAAAACTCATTTCAAAATAATCCGCAACATGTTTAAGTTTCTTTAAAAGAAAACATTTATCATATGTACAAAGTTCGCCAAGTTCACGTCCTTCGATATCCGCATTCCATCTCATCCAAGCTAGCAAGAATATACCTGAGATAAACATGCTAAAACGTCAACAACTATGTTGAGTGAATCCATAGAGTTTATAAAAAATCATTTTGAAACACATATTATCATAACATTTTAGTTCAAAGAACAATCACAACGATGCAATAGCCATGACCCGAACCTTAACACAAGTCCAATCACCCGAAGTGAAAACTCACCAATACTAAATACAATACGTCCCCTTTATGCCCTCGGCAAGGACACACCTCCGGACAGGAACGTTAGGCCAAAATAAATCTATTATTATTGCATCAGTGTTTACCATTATCGGTAATTAACGGTCCATGAAGGAAGGGCCACAACATACCACTCATAGCAACGTTCACATAATAAGTAATCACCTGTGTTTTATTTTCTAAAACAAGCATGTATCTCCCTCGCGGGTTTTTAAAACATAAAAAGGATTTAAATGCAGATGCTAATGAACTACACCATATGAATCGAAAGCTAAAGTCAAATCAAATCGTCAAAGAAATCGCGAACAGTCGGCAAAACAATCTCGACCTATATATATATATATATATATATATATATATATATATATATATATATATATATATATATATATATATATATATATGGCGGTACGTGAATAAAAGCAATGTATTTAATGCATACTTGCATTTATGTATATATGTATATATCCATTAAGTATATGTAATCATGTACTAAAATCCTCAAGTGCGATACAAATATTGTTGACGCACCAAAAGGTACAACACTTATTAGTCAACTTATGTTTCATTTATCGAAAGTTTCTATATATTTTTTTAGTAACTTACCGAAAGTAAGGATAACATAATCCGAACTTGTAATTCATTATTAATTTAACTAACATTCCGAACCCTTTGCTCAATATAAACCTATTATAAATTATTCATAAGTTTGACTATATAAAAGTCAAACTTCGAATTGGACTTTTTACCAAAAAATTTTAACCAATCGTTGAATTTGATGCCCGTAAAATACTGTCTTTATAAGAGTTACAATACCCAATTTTATATCAATCATAGGAATTTACGTATTCTATCAAACTATCGATCAAAATTTTTTTTCAAAAAATTCTTCCGTCATGCTACGGACGAGTCAAACCTTCTGTCAATATTCAGCGTTTACAACACGCGTCAAAATTCATATTTATGGCGCAATCTATATCATTTGCTAGGTTGTTATAACTAACATATTTAAACACGAAATTTCGATGTTATAACCATCCATTTGAATACGTTTATTAGATTATTCGCAAAAAATTCGCACTTGAATAAACTAATAGTACAGATTACGATATTACAATCAACAATTTACGATGTAATTAACCAAATATAAACACCATGACACGATAATGGTATAACAATAATTAATCCTTTGACTTTTCCTTTGACCCTCTACACCTACGTCTCAACATCATTAACCGAACCCAACACATTGGACAAACCAAGATAAACCTAAATACATTCATTACAGAGTAATAACAATCAAACCTAAACACATGTAGACTCTTTCCTTTTGTGACTCTCTAACTCCCGTCAAAATCATTAACACCAAACAAATGGTTTTTTCAACACTCAGATATATCATCTACCAACAATATTAGAAGCCGAACAAACTATTTTCTTCTTCCCTTGTTGAGTGATCTTAAACCCGCGGCGCAAAAACTACCAACCCGAACAAAATATTTTTCTAGCTAAACCAACATGATCCATACACTTATCTAACCATCATACAACAACCTTTAACTCGGTTTTGCTTGAAATCAACCGAAAATTATGAACTCAAAATACTTAGTGCATGTGTATAAAAGTTATACCAAAATGTAGCTTATAACAAGGGAATTAATATGGTGTTAATGGATGTAAATGCATGTAATTATTGAAATTGAAAGAATGGATTGAATGGTGGTGATGTTGTGCGTATGGTTTTGGTAAGAGAAAGAGAGATGATGAAGATTTTGTTAAATGATTTTTATGTGTGTTATTTGTATGTATATACTTGAACTAGTTTAATGTCTTGGCAATATTGGCCCCTCCTAGCTTTATTCTCTCAATTCTAATACTTCTTGTCATTACTCTGTTAGTCCTAACCAAACCATAACCTTAACTTTAATAGATTCTCGTTAACTTTTAATACTGTTATGTTTTATTATATTAAGACGCTAAATAAAGCGCCACATCACTTAAATCATGATTTTTGACACATTTTATACAAGACTCAGGGAAAAGTCGAACAAAATGAAATTATTATCATAAAAATAATAACGAGGCGCGTCGTAATTTCTACGATGCCCAAAACGCTTAACGGTCGCGCGGTCAAACGTTGACCCGCAAATCGACTAAAATTAAAAGTTTCTTAATTTTGTTCGTAATAAAATACGAAAATAATCATTCTCGACGAATAAAATATTAAAAGTCGACGTTCATTTTCATGAACTAATAAAATAACAATAATGACGTTGGGTACGCGATCGTCACACGTGTCGTAAAACTCGGTTAGAATATTGATCTTAAATTCGGTTATGTTAAAGTAGAAGGAGAGGAGCACACTCGGCGCTTAATTCGTCTTAATCGTCTTTGGTTTAAAGGTGAAGAGGTGAGGATATGGACAAGTCATCGTCCAAGTTTCCAACGAATGTTGGATGAAGAAAAGTCAAAGCATCGAGTATGTGACAGGCATAAGTGAACGGAGTTGAATGGCCCGAAAGTCCTTATAAGGAAGGATAAATATATGATTCAAAGGAAAAGCCATTGGAAGCGAAGAATTTAACAAGTCATCAATTCTTGGAAGTGGTTCATGGTGCATTACTATTAGCTTATCAAGCTCGAGGCGATCGATACAAATTCGGAAAAATCCATATAACAAATTACGAGCCGAAAGGAGTGGGCGCATTTGGAAAATTTTCAAAGCGACAATCAATTCAAAAATTATTGGTGATCACACCGATCAAATCAAAACACATATCATCCAACAGTTCCTTCGATAAAAAGAGGAACGCGTCATTATAAAAAACGCTTTGGACAGTACATAAAGTCCATCGAAAAGCGTTACAATATTATTGCAAAACAAGACGCTTATCATTAACTTATATACAAAATCACATAATTGCATGCTCGCTAGACCGCCAAGACCGATGCAGAATGACAGAAAGCCATATGATGCGGTAATTAATCGGATAGATACATAAATATATCAGAAAGCACATACGGCTATAATCATACAAGGTACTTATCATTAAGCTACATATAAATCACATAATGACATGCTTGCTAAACAGCCAAACCGTGCCAATAAATAAGTTCAATCACGTTAACTCATGCTTGCTAATTAGCCAAGCCATGATTAACAACAAATAAATACTGGCTAAACCAACTAAAAATGCACGGGCCTGATATCCCATGGGGATACATATCCATATAGAAAATTTATCATGTAGGGTGGTTCACACTCGCGAATCCATCCCCAAATAGAGATTTTCAAACTCACAGGGCGCTTACCTGGCTTTATAGCCATTGAAAACATACACCAATAAGAGATAACAATATAACAATGTGCTCCACACGGAGGCTTCAATAAGCCATAGTATAGTCATACCAATAAATGTCAAGTCGTCTAAACTCTGACATTCTTTCACGTGCCCTCCAGGCGCGGTACGTACACCCCGGCCCAGCTGAACATCCGTGGAATAATCGAGCCTGGCACACCAAAACTGCGACCGTCATATCCTTCTAGGAACCCCGACAACGGTCTCGTGTCTTTTCAACGGGCGACGAGTAACCCTGATCGCCGTGTCTATCAACGGGGGCAAACAAAATCCGGTGTACGCTTACCAGCACGCGATCGGATTACGTCATTTCACGAATGCCGCCTCGGACTCGGCACAACGTAACGACCACAACGAACTAAATCACATATCACATAAAGACATAACAACAGAAATTTTTGCGAAATAAAATTTTCAACTATGTCTATCTGCCGTTTACAAAACGACGATCAAATGGGATCTAGTCAAGCTCAGAGGGACTCCCATCTGAATAAACTAGACGGCAAAACGTATTGTCTTTTTATCCTACCAGCAAAAACGATCGCAAACTCCAACGTCCATCGCGTAAACCATTTTATTCCCTATAGAACATGATGACTGGATGACATCACTATGATCCATTAGGAACCAGACCATTGGTGCCTTGGCTCTCAGCGCCGAAAGGCTCTCCTTTGAGCCATCCTTGTAAGACTTTACGTTGTATTCGAGTCAACACACTAAAGCGTTGGTAACCTAGTTCACAAGGGCAGAAAAAACAAAATCAAACACCTCGTAGTTCGTAACTCAGCTTGTGTAGGATCATCTGTAACTTAGAATGACCAAAACGCATACGTTTCGAGGGTAGAAGTCTTATTCGCGATTATGGTTTTATTCCAATAGAATGATCACATTTGATGTAGAAAACTTTACACTACGGACATCGATCGACATATAGGAAAAATGATAAGTACAGATAATGTAGATATACATATTGATGGAGATAAATTCTTTTTCATTAGTCTTCAATTGGTAACACCGGATTGATTTTCGTTTTATCGTAGGATGATTTCCTTCACAATTATCGATCGTTGTAACAGGAGAAAGCACAGTAATACACATTTGATGTTGGGGAAGTCTTTTTCATTAGCCTCGGAGTTACTCGTACTCCGCTTTCATCGTACTTGTGGCATTCCTCTGAGCCTTTTTTATTTGTTAAAATCTTCACAGTGTCGATATCAGGTATCTTGTAATTTCATCAGCCCCCCCACAACATTGTGATTTAGATGGATTTCACACATTACATGTGACACACGGATATACTTTCCAGAATTATTCGGTCAATGTGACTTTCTAAGTCAACACCATCAGAAAGACAAGATTTCAAGGGACACAAGAAAATTCAGACTTGTTCTTACGGAATCGAATCGAATAGGATTACTTGCATAAGGATCCACCATTTAGAAGTGTCTTCTCAACCATCCAACATTTATACCAAAACGCACTAGTTTTAAGGCGACGATTAATCCAGCCATCAACGAGGCTATTCTTAATATTAGATTCTAGGCTATGGCAAAATTGATGACTCAAAAGCGACACACATAGGTGGCCGGAATTTATGAGAGAGAGAGCATTGTATAGATGTGTGTGTGTATATTTTTGGAAATGAAAAATAAATATATAAAACTTTTATTTATATATAAAAGTTTAAAATGAAATTAGAAAGTATATAATAGTTTAGGGTTTATTGTGTAACTTTTTAATATAGTTTTTATAACTATCGGTTCGGGACTCGTTTGAACTAGTTAACGGTTGATTCGAGTCACGAAACTCGCGCCATTGTTTTCCAAATCATTTTTCCGATAAAAACGAGTATTTATTTGATAATATTTCATAAATATTTTTATAACATTTATAAAAATGTTCGTTATTTATTTGGTGAACCGGTTACGTCTCGTCCGAGAGTAAAACTAGAAATAAATTTTAACCCGTATTTGCGTTATCAACCAACGTTTTCGAATAAAATGATGACTAATTTATTAAATATTTTTATTTAATAAAAAGTGTTAATTAAATATAATTTAATTATTTTCTTGTTTCTAAATCTTGCGAGGGCATTTCAGTCACTTTCTGACTGTTTCCAGGTCTCGGGTAAAACTGAAAAGTTGTCTGGAATATCATTTCACATCAAATTGCTTTAGAGTCCGAGTCGTGAATACGTGATTTAGATGATCGTTCTTATAAGTCAAGCCAGACCCGAAAAGTCAAAGGGTAAGATAGTTATTAAAAATTTCGAAAATTTCCGGATGTTACAAATTGTTACTATTTTTAGTAGGTCCGGTTATTGGATTACCCTAATCGATATAATTATTAGATTTAAAATATCGACACTTGTGTCACATTTTATTAACATCCATTTCTTATATACCATAAACGTATATAATTAGAATAATGAGAGTTTATTATTTTTATAATTATCTAACAAGATTCAAATTAGCCCAATTGACTTTTAAAATCAACGTTTGACTTTTTAATAAGCATATATGTATGTTTTTCTCAAAACTGACTCGTTATATTCCATTTTCGTGACTCGGACTCTAAAGAGATTTTATGTAGAACATTATTTCGAACAACTTTTTAGTTTTGGTCGAGATCTGAATCTCGAAAGAAAATGACCAAAATGCTCTTACAAAATTCTGCTGAAACTTATTTTATTTTTAAGGGAATGTAGAAATTTGACTTTCAGTTTTGACCAGTTATCAAGCGATTTTAAAATTAATAAGCCTCGCAGCAAGGTAATACGACATTCCGAACAACTTTAATGTTTTGCCGGAAGGCTAAAACCGACTCGAAATTGCTCGAATTGCTCTTCAAAATTCTGTTAGTTTTTAATTATTTCAAGTGTTGAAATTTTCACTTAAAGTGTATATCCCGATTTTTGCTCCAATTTTTTTTTACAAGAAGTTAAAAGTTTCATTTTATATCAAAACGTTCATAAAAATAAACTCGATCTTATTTTAAAATCAAAAATCAGTTTTTACTAAATCTCGGACCTCGAAATACGTGTCAAATTTTCTGCTCAAGGACGCTTGTCACAAAACGCGCCAAAAATTTATTTTTGACCCCAAATCAACTCATATTAAGTTTAAATCCACCTATACACGATATTCAAATCGTTTAAATTTCCCAACAACGCTTTCAATCTAATCTACGCAAGTTCTCAACGGATTTCATCACAAGCATTTATCAATAACGAATTAAATCGCGAAAACAAAAATTATACTAGTAATAGGATTTACTCCAAGCAAGATCGGAGAAGAAATAGTTTCGCCTTATTCCTTTGTTCCTTAGCTCTTTGGTTCCTTAGTCGCTACAACAACTATATATATATATATATATATATATATATTCTCGGTTAATTGTAAATTGTTTGACATGCAATTTGATGATTAAAACATAAATGGACATAAAAGATTGAGTTTTTATAGTTTTCGGGTTGTAAGACACGCTGTTACTAAAAAAATCATAAAATTTTCATCGTAAGTAAAAAAAATAGATTTTTTGGTAGATCCATGACTCAGTAAGCTACAACCTTGTAGTTTACTGCAAAAGTTGGGGAAGATCCTAGCTATATCCTGACGGGGCCTAAAATCGACTAAAATTTTCTATCAACTTTTATGTGCTATGTGGTATATGTTTATATAAGGCTTACGCAATCGATTATATCGATGTATGTGGCTCGATTCATTTGAAAAAGGAGCCTTATGTGAACATGTACATATGTTAATTATTCGATAATTAGAATCATCGTTCTATGATTGCATGTGTTAATTGTTAAGCATTTAAATAAATGTTATGTGTATTAGTGGTTTATGTAACACCCTCAAATTTACAACGCAACATAATACAACATTGGGGTGCTACTTCATAATATAAGCTCACGAGTCATGGTAAACGACATTCAATTTTTATTAAAAAGATCAGAGTTACAAGATCCCAATAACTTTATAAAAACTCATTTCAAAATAATCCGCAACATGTTTAAGTTTCTTTAAAAGAAAACATTTATCGTATGTATAAAGTTTGCCAAGTTCACGTCCTTCGATATTCGCATTCCATCACATCCAAGCTAGCAAGAATATACCTGAGATAAACATGCTAAAACATCAACAAATATGTTGAGTGAATCCATAGAATTTATAAACAATCATTTTGAACACAGATATATCAAAACCTTTAGTTCATAGAACAATCTCAACGATGCTAGAGCCATGAACCGAACCTTAACCATGTGCCCAACCCGGAGTGATAACACTCTCGATACTAAATATAATATGTCTCCGTATGCCCTCGCAAGGAACACACTCCGGATAGGTCGTTAGGCCAAAATAGATCTGTTATTATTGCATCAGCGTTCACCGGTTAGCGATGATGGACGGTTCATGAAGGAAGGGCCACAACAATACACTCATAGCAACGTTCACATAATAAAATCACCTATGTTTAATTTTCTAAAACAAGCATGTATCTCCCTCGCGGGTTTTTAAAACATAAAAAGGATTTAAATGCAAGGCTATGAACTCACCTTGATCGAAAGCTAAAGTCAAATCAAATCGTCAAAGAAATCGCGAACAGTCGGCAAAACAATCTCGACATGTATATATATAATATATGGCGGTACATGAATAAAAGCAATGTATTTAATGCATACTTGCATTTATGTATATATGTATATATCCATTAAGTATATGTAATCATGTACTAAAATCCTCAAGTGCGATACAAATATTGGTTTTGACGCACCCACAAAGGTACAACACTTATTAGTCAACTTATGTTTCATTTATCGAAAGTTTCTATATATTTTTTTTAGTAACTTACCGAAAGTAAGGATAACATAATCCGAACTTGTAATTCATTATTAGTTTAACTAACATTCCGAACCCTTTGCTCAATATAAACCTATTATAAATTATTCATAAGTTTGACTTTTAAAAGTCAAACTTCGAAGTTGACTTTTACCAAAAATTTTACCAATCTTAATTTGGCCGTAAAATCTTCGTTATAAAGAGTTACAAGACCCATTTTATATCAAATCGTAGGTATTTACGAATTCTATCAATCTATCTTATCAAAATTTGTTTTCAAAAATTTCTCGTCATGCTACGGACGAGTCAAACATTCTGGTCAAATTCGGCGTTTACAAAACGCGTCAAAATTCATTTTCGGCGAAATCTAATCATTTCTAGGTGTTTAACTAACATATTTAAACACTATTTTCATGTTAAACATCATTCGATTACGTTATTCGATTTCCGCAAAAATTCGCACTTGAATACTAATAGTACATATTACATATTACAATCAACAATTTACATGTAATTAACCTAATATAAACAAAAGACTCACAATGGTTAACAAAATTAATCCGTTTGACTTTTCCTTTGACCTCTAACCCACGGCTCAACATCATCAACCGAACCCAACACTTTTGACAACCAAGATAACCCAAATACTTTCATTACTAGTAATAACAATCAACCTAAACACTTGTAGTCCTTTCCTTTTGTGACTCCTAACCCGCGGTCAAAATCATAACACCAAACCAAATGGTTTTTCAACACTCAGTATATCATCTACCAACAATATTTAGCCAACTAAACTATTTTCTTCCTTCCCTTTTGGTGTTCTTACCCGCGGCCAAAACAACCAACCCGAACAAAATATTTTTCTAGCTAAACCAACATGATCCATACACTTATCTAACCATCATGCAACAACCTTTAACTCGGTTTTGCTTGAAATCAACCGAAAATTATGAACTCAAAATACTTAGTGCATGTGTATAAAAGTTATACCAAAATGTAGCTTATAACATGGGAATTAATATGGTGTTAATGGATGTAAATGCATGTAATTATTGAAATTGAAAGAATGGATTGAATGGTGGTGATGGTGTGCGTATGGTTTTGGGGAGAGAAAGAGAGATGATGAAGATTTTGTTAAATGATTTTTATGTGTATTAATTTGTATGTATATACTTGAACTAGTTTAATGTCTTGGCAATATTGGCCCCTCCTAGCTTTATTCTCTCAATTCTAATACTTCTTGTCATTACTCCGTTAGTCCTAACCAAACCATAACCTTAACTTTAATAGATTCTCGTTAACTTTTTATACCGTTACGTTTTATTTTATTAAGACGCTAAATAAAGCGTCACATCACTTAAATCACGATTTTATACAAGACTCGGGAAAAAGTCGAACGAAATGAAATTATTATCATAAAAATAATAACGAGGCGCGTCGTAATTTCTACGATGCCCAAAACGCTTAACGATCGCGCGGTCAAACGTTGACTCGCAAATCGACTAAAATTAAAAATTTCTAAATTTTGTTCGTAATAAAATACGAAAATAATCATTCTCGACGAATAAAATATTAAAAGTCGACGTTCATTTTCATGAACTAATAAAATAACAATAATGACACTGGGTACGAGATCGTCACACGTGTCGTAAAACTCGGTTAGAATATTGAACTTAAATTCGGGTTGTTATACTCTGGCTAGCTTCAGGATTGCTAATCTAGAACAAATCATCGAAGATATCCAGAATGCCTCCCAAAAGGACGTCAACATCTGAAGCATCAGCCATGACTCAGGCTGCCATTAAGAAACTAGTTGCTGGTAGTGTTTCCGCAGCTCTGGAAGCATAAGCCGCTAACATGGCAAATACGGATAATACCACCAGACCAAGAGAAGCTCCTGTAGCAAGACAGTGTAGCTACAAAGAGTTCATGATTTGCCAACCTATTAACTTCAAAGGTTCAGAAGGAGCTGTTGGACTTATCCACTGGTTTGAGCGAACTGAATCAGTGTTTTCCTGTAGCAACTATACCGAAGACTGCAAGGTGAAGTTTGCTACTGGTACTTTAACTGAATAAGCTCTATCCTGGTGGAATTCTTTTGTCCAACCTATTGGGATAGAAGAAGCTTACAAGATTACTTGGGTTGAATTCAAGAAGCTTTTGATAAAGAAGTATTATCCCCGAA
>BQNB010100206.1:0-24753 GCA_026074375.1 Tanacetum coccineum | reverse complement strand
AGGAGGGTCAGTATCTCTAGGTGGTGTAGGTGGGATTATATGTTCAATATCTTGAGCATTAATCATAGCCATGATATCTGGATACAAAGGTTCGAGAAAACCCGGTGGTAAAAGTGCCATAGTAACCTGAATACATAAAGATACATTACATGAATGATCATAATACAGGATATAGGATTGATAACCACAACATACATAAATATATATCATGAAATAGCGAGGTATAACAGAATCACAACTATATGTGTCATAAATAACTTGTTCAAATATTTTACATAACAAAATATTGCAAGTGTTGATATTTATGCCACACATCTTATGGTTGGATTTGAAACAAAAGCTGTAAATGATAAGGATCTAGTCTAGTAGCTTAGTGGTCCTCCCTTGTGGTTCTTGAGCTCATGGATTGTATCTAGAAGACTCTTCATGTCTGATCTGTGGCGAACCTGGATATCCTCGATGAGTATCTCCAGAGTGGAAATCCTGACGCGAGTAAGAACAATCTCGTCGTCATGCTTTATCTGCTCTCTGAAATCCAACAATCTGAGTACGGGCTTCTTGAACCTCGGACTCTAGTCTGTCAAAATCTCGTTGTAGGATTACTCGGCCATCAACAAGGCCTTCTATACCATACTCTATATGCTCAATGCGTTCAAGGGGAAACTCATCTAAGTGATTCAAAATAGTATCGATCTGTTCTTCTTGGCGCTCCAGACATGTCATAAGGGTAAGAATGGTGGGCTGTCGAGCCGCAGCAGTCTCTGAATTCTATCCAATCTCAAATACCTGAGGTGGGACAGAAAGATCAGTAGGGGAAGATGGTGGTGAAATGAAGTGGGCTCATTTCGGAGGCGGCATAATCTCCTTAGGGACAGAGTCTCAGGGATAAGATAATGGTGATAATGGTACTACTAGAGGTGAAGGTAAAATAGGTGGTGAAGTAATATGAGCTTGTGGTGCACGTACCCTCTTCCGAGCCTTGTGAATGAAAGTCATAACATTAGGGTGATACCTAACTGGCTGCATGAAAGGTTCAGGCTTATAAGGCTATAGAAGTCGGGCCTTTCTATAGGGATAAACTGGTGCAGGTGGTGGTGGAACAGTGGATGAGGATAATGAATCAGATGATTCCTTATTAGTGGCAAAATACGCTCGTCTGATCTGCATATACGAATCATTAGGAAAAGGTGTGATGACTAGTGGGGCTGAACGATCCTCAGATAGATCCTCTGAAGGGTCAAACTCAGTTTTGGAGTCAGAAGAGGTATTCCCCGATGAGGCTAGGGAATATCCGGTAAAGCCGGGGTGTAGTCCGTAGAGGAAAAAGCATCCTCAACATCAGAATTGGATATTATGATAATAGGATGGGTGGATGTAGACATAACTCTGTAACAACCCAGTGGAAATTAACATAAATCATTTTTATTTAACTAACAATTGTGTATCATCTTCTAAGCAAATCTCTTACACATAATGTTCAGGAAAAATGTAGTGGCACAGAGGACTTTCTTAGATGTAAAAAGTAGTTATAGTTTAGGTTTTAACCTTGTTCTCTATAACTCTTGCTCTTGATACCAATCTTTAAAACCCCGATATTTCAACATAGCAGCGGAAGCTAAATTGGGGTATTACTTCATGAATCACAGTCATAATCATAGAAAACGGCTCATAAAGAGACGTTTTGGAAATTTTAGTTATCATTTAATAATATTTTAGAGTTTTACAAAATGAGGTCCCAAAATAGATATAAAACATAGTGCTTGAATGATAACAGGTTTGGACGTCTTCAAGTCCATGCCACTCCATGCCTTAAACTGCTTATTACTTGAGATAAACATGCTAAAAGGGTCAACACAAAGGTTGAGTGAAATTCACAGGTTTATAATATAATGGTTGAATACAAGTTAACATAAATGGTAATAATTGCATAATTACAATTATCATGGAAAATAGTATTATTGCACTAAGCTTATGACATTCAAACGTTAACATGGAAATCATATCAATGATATTTAAGGAACAAATGTCCTTTTGGAAAGGTAATTTTCCAATTACCTATTATTTCTCAAATATAGTGTGCTTGGTTACCTTACCGGTAAACACAAACGGGATTCGTCAATCTCGATAGATCTATCCACATATATTCGCGTTCACATTACGGTGATTAATGGTTCATGATATAAGGGATATTGGCAATGGAGGTAACTTAGGCAATAATATATCAGGATAGCATACAGTTGGAAAATACTTGTATTCATGGTTTATAGCATGTATCTCCCTACGAGATTTGGAAAACATATAAAAGTGGGACTATGAACTCACCTTTAATAGGAAAATCTGATTGATGGGAAAAGTGATTCAAATGGAAGTAAACGGCTTCGTCACGCAACCTGGGTTAATATGTCAAGTCTTAGTTCGATTGTTTATATTTCAAAACTTTATTTCATAAAGTTTAACGTGAATAGTTTTGGTTTATTAGTTTGTGAAAAATATCGCATCACTGTTCGGGCTATCATAATCCAGAGGTCATGTAGTAAACGTTTGAGGAGCTAGGACACTTTAAATCGTAAATCCAGCAACTCGTCAAAACGTCTACCCAAATGAAACCCCTCACATGAAATTCCCTATTAACGTGCTACGTTTATAGTTTAAGTGGGAGAATATAAATGATAGGATTTTATCTTTTTAGGTTTCTCCAAAAGTTAGTGGATGATAAATTATGTTAAATATATAACATAACTTGTTTATAAGTGTTTCGATCGATAAATGAAACGCTAGGTGTGTCGGGTTTTAATAAAATTGAGTTTTATAACGTTTAAATACATTTTTGTTTATTAATATGAAAATGTTATGCTTTATATCCTTATAATTTCAAAAATGGCAATATATACCCCTTGGTATAAATAGTTTTACAAAACTAATCCTTTTCATTTTATAATTAAATAAATTTATTAATTTAACCCCAAAATTAGAGTTTTGGCAAAATAGGTCCTTGTAGTTTAACTTTAAGATATTTACAGTTTTGGCCAAAAAAGTATACAAGTTTTAAAGCTTATAGAAATGATAGTATAGCTTATTTAAATAGCTTTTGAGATTAGCTTATAGCTTATAGCTTATAGGAATGAAAAATGATTTTTATTTAAAGGTCATGTTTGATTTAGGAAAATCAAACGAATGAGTTTATGGTTCAAAGGCTTATACAATTGATTATAAAAGATGTATTTAGAGCTTATTGGCTCAAATAAGCTTTAGCTAGCTTATTGATGAAGTTTGAAAGGGTTTAGTGTCCAAAAAGGGTTGATTAGGGCATGATTTGGTTTAGAAGTCTCAAAAGAGTTTTAGCTTATACAAGTGGCTTAATCAAAGCTTATAAATGATCTATAACACATCAAGAGCTTATTAAATGAGTTATATGACTTACTAGTACTTATAATGGTTCGAATGGCTTGGTATGGATCGAGTAGTCCTTAGAGATGAATCAAGAACCCTTGTATCTTACACCTTGGTTCCTTCTTTGGCTTATACTCCTTCTTTTATCTTCTTTGGCTTGAAATAGGTCAAGAACAAGTGAAAGTGTTTGATAAAATTATGTGTTGTGAGAATGTGTGTGTGGTTCGAGTATTTATAGGGCAAGGAAGTCAAGATTGCTAAGTCTTGCATCTTTATTAAGGTGTAATGACTAATGGAAGCTAGGTTTCTGTTGGGAATTAAACTCATTATCCTTAGTACTGCCAAGCCAAAGACTTTGTGCTGCTTAAGATACAACTGTCAGTACTAGATAGTTAGTACTGCTAGAAGAAAGTTAGTACTGCCAATATTAACTTAACACTGCTGAAGGACTTAAGACTACTGCATGAAGACTGCTAAATGGATAAAGACGTGTGAAAGTGATATGCATTGACTTATTCAGAGTATATTCTATTTAGTTAGAAAGATACGTATAAGTTTAACATTATAGAAGATTTGTAGTTATCTCGTAAAGGACTCCTTAGTATATAAAAGGAGATCATAGGTTATGGTTTTGTATACACAATAGTCATAGACATTTTGATACATAGCTTCAAGGTTGTAAACCCTAGTACTACATAAAGTACTCGTATTATTCATAATAATATTGGAGCTTTTCAGTTATACATTGTTCATTCAGTTTACTGTTACATTTTCTTCTAAGTATTAAAGAGTAGATTTCGCATACTCATTAGTATTAACAAAGTTTCTACCATAGTTGTCTTGAATCTATTCAATAGAACTAACCCTTTTACAAGGTAAGCAAGATCTTAAGTTGGGATCAATAAGTGGTATCAGAGCTTGTGTTCTGAAACTTTGATTTAGAAGAAACTAACAAGAAGAACTCTTTACTCATAAGGAATAGATAGATCTAGAAACTGCACAACTCACTACTACTGCAAAGTTACCCACTCTCAACCAGGGTAAATATGATATGTGGAGGCTAAGGATTGAGCAATACTTTCAAGCACATGACTATGCTCTATGAGATGTCATAGAGAATGGAAACTCATTCAAACCTGTAGCTAAAACAACAATAAATGCTGATGGTACCTCAACTACACTAATACCAGGTCCTGTAACTACTGAAGAAAAGGTTCAAAAGAAGAATGAAATTGATATCATCAAATAACGTCATACTTTACTATCATTTATCCCATGTATTTACCCACTTTTATATAATTATTGCAAGAATTGGTACTTAATTGCTTATATTTATTATTTTCAGTAATTACGGAGTACATTGTGAAGTTTATATAAAAGGCACGCATTTTGGAGCATAAATGAAGAGTTTAAGAAAGTCTACTAAACTGACAGCAAATACGCCATATTATTCTAGACTTATACGCTGTATCCAAGACTTGATGAACTAAAAGACCATTGCCTGATTTTGAAGAATACATCGTATCCGCATCAACGATATGCCGTATATAATAGTTTGGTCAACAATGAAGAACCAACTGGGTTTACCTCAATACGCCGTATCTAGTAAAGAAGATACGGCGTATCCATGCTGACACTTCACAAATAACCACGGTTAACAGTCAAATATCATGCATTTAATGCGGTTAATAATCAGTGATATTGTAATTAATGAAAATCATGGTCATGATGGAAATTTGAATGACACTTAATGATGATTGATGTAAATTACACGCATAATTAATGACAATTTATGGTCATTAATGATAATTGGTGAACATTCAACTACTAACCAGGAAAACCCCATCAATAAGCCGTATTGACTACATTCAATACGACGTATCCACCCTTTTTCAGAGTCTATAAATACCAAACTCCAATACGAGTTTTAGTATGCTTTTATCACCAAGTCTGATTCTCAGAAGTTTGAGGAAGCCAAGAAGGTCCTGCAAAGTGTTCTAATCCATGGGAGAACTCTTGTAATCTCTAAACTCCACTATACGCGTTCGGTTAGCATTATGTTTAATTGTTCATCTATGATTTTATGTATTGTTACAATGACTATTGGCTAATACCTTTAGGTATTAGCCATGTTTATGATAATATAATGTTTGGTTTGTTTATCGAATGTCTTAATTTATCACTGGTTGTTTATTATGTTTATCAATTTATACTCGTTTACATGCTAATATGCGACCTATCATTCAACTAGGTCTAGTCCTACATATTTAATGCGCTACAACTTCTGTGTTGTGTGGGCGTAGGCTAAGAGTCCGAGATAGCTCTCCATATCTGTAAGTAAGTGGGTAAAGTCCAAATAGGCCAGCGTTTAATAAGATAAAAATTATTGAACACCTAAGATAGATTATAATTTATAAACGGAATACAGTTGGCGAACATGGGAATCGTGACAGGGTTACTCATGTCTTATACTTATTTACCAAATTCCACCATTAAGATAAGTATTTATTGCACTAAATAAACAAACCAATGTTCTGTTTAATTAAACATGGCTAATATTGTTTTCCTTACATAAGGCTTGACCTCTTCTTTATCTTTTGTCTATCAACTTGTGTGTGTTAATTGTCATCAATCCCTTAGATTAGACACCAAAATCATGCCAGTCTCACAGGCTAAAAGCCTCCTTTATCATTAGTTTAGGTTTTGCATAAATTAGATAGATAACTAAAATACTGATAAATTAGATATTAACTAGGTCTTATATCATGTCTTATACTTATTTACCAAATTCCACCATTGAGATAAGTATTTATTGTACTAAATAAACAAACCAATGTTCTGTTTAATTAAACATGGCTAATATTGTTTTCCTTACATAAGGCTTGACCTCTTCTTTATCTGACCATCAAGGTTATTTGGCGCCGCTTCCCGGAGTGAAGTTGTTTAATTCTTGTTTGTTAGTATTTTATTTTAGATTTAGTTTAGATTAATTTGCATATTTATGTGTTTGTTATTGTGTGTTTAATTAATTCTACTTATTTAATTATTTTCTCAACACTGTTCTAGTCGAAAATCAGATACGGCGTATCCACCAGTTAGATACGACGTATCTGACCTTCTAAACAGATACAACGTATTACTTTCAACAGATTGATACGACGTATTCGTCTTAATCGAATATGGAATATCGGTTATCTAATACAACAGCAGTTTAGTTAGTTTCCTTATTTAGAATAGTTTTACTTCGAATTATATCTTTTTTTACAGATATTGTTTTCAAGTTACCTTCTTACCCATTCAATTACCCTACAAAGAGATTAACTATGGAAGAAATGTTGGCCAAATTCATTGATGAAGGTAAACGTGAACATTAAGAGATTGAAACATTCATTAAAGAATTTAGAACCACCAACGAGCTTTTGTTGAAAGAACGAAGCAACTTATTGAGTAAGCTAAAAATTAAGGTAAACGAATTATCAAAGGTCGTGGGTAATGTTTTGGTTCCAAAAAACAAAGTCAAAGGAGTAACAACTAAGGAAGGAAGGATGACATCTGAAGACACCCCTAGTAATGAAGACAAGGATTTAAAGTTGCTAAAATCTAAGTTTAACGACGATGAGCCATGGTATGCATATTTTGTTAATTATATTGTTGGAAAGGTTGTTCCCCCAAATTGGACCTTCCAAAAAAGAATGAGGTTTTTTTCGCAAGTCAAGACTTACTTCTAGGAAGAACCTTATGCATTTAAAATGTGCGTGGACAATATAATAAGAAGGTGTGTGGCTGGAAGTGAAATCCTCAAAATTCTAGGACATTGTCATTCGGGACCTATTGGTGGACATCATGGTGCTAGAATTACCGCAAATAAGGTTTACGAGTCCTATTTTATTGGCCAAGTGTCTTTAAGGATGCTAATGCATAAAGACGACGTGATGCATGTCAAAGATCAGGAAACATATCCTCAAGGAATGAAATGCCTCAAAAATAACATTCAGGTATGTGAAGTCTATGATGTTTCAGGATTATATTTTATGGGACCATTTCCCCAATCAAGAGGAAACACATACATATTTGTAGCGGTTGATTACGTGTCTAAGTGGGTTGAAGCTCAAGCACTCCCTACAAATGATGCTCGTGTGGTGGTTAAATTTCTAAAAGGGTTGTTTGTCAGATTTGGAGTTCTTAAAGCCTTAATCAGTGATAGGGGAACACATTTTTGTAACTCTCAACTAGAAAAAGCTTTCCTAAAATACGGGGTAACTCATAAAATATCAACATCATATCACCCTCAGACTAATGGACAACCCGAAGTCACCAACAGAGCTATCAAACGCATTCTTAAGAGATCGGTCGGATACAACCCTAAGGATTGGTCTGAGAAACTCAACGACACGTTATGGGCATTTAGAACTGCTTACAAAACACCAACATGTTGTACCCCAATTAGAATGTTTTATTATAAAGCTTGTCATCTGCCTGTAGAGATTGAACATAAAGCATATTAGGCATTAAAATAATGTAATATGGATCTTACGGCTGCTGCGAAGAACCATTTCATAGAGCTAAACGAATTAATGAAGCTACGAGATGGAGCATATGAGAACACCCGCATGTACAAAGAAAAAACTAAGAAATGACATGACTCAAAGCTCTGAGGGGATAAAGACTTTAAAGTTGGAGACAAAGTACTGCTATTTAACTTTATATTTAAGATGCATCCGGGAAAGCTCAAGTCAAAATGGAGTGGTCCGAACATTGTTAAAGCGATATATCCATATGGGGCTATAGAGATCATTGACAAGAACGGGTTTAGCTTCAAGGTCAATGGAAAACGATTAAAGAAATATTAAGAAGGCAACATTGGCAAAGAGGATCATGAAGTTATAGAGTTTGAGAATGGTATAACATGAGGCTGGAGAGAGTCTAACTTAAAGACTCTCACAAAAACGAAAGTGCTTACCGGGAGACAACCCGGAATGCATTTTCATTTTCTTATCGAGTCTATCTTCCTAGACTGTCTATACGGTGTATCCAAACCCCATGGATACGGTGCATTGACTGTTTAGACGTTATCAGTCATTTATTTTTCTGCAATTTAATTGTTTTCTGCAGGTATCAATACGACGTATCTTGGGGTATTGATACGACGTATTGACTCCCTGTACAATATTTATATTTTGTTTCATGTATATTAACCATTGTAAATACACAGAGATGGAGTTGCACTTATTTTCTTATGCTTAATACAGGAACCATCTGAACGAAACGACAACGTTGGTGGAGTATTTATAAATCGGGAAATCTCGAAGTGTTAGAGTCTAAAAATCTCAAGACAGCTGTTCAACACACTTTCTGCTTAAACACTCAAAATGGAGAATCATCAGGAGCAAACTATTAGGGGAGTTTCCTTATTCTAATTCTTTTTCCCATATTTAACTGTTTTATCTACACAACTAGGACGTTGTATAACTTAAGTGGGGGGATGGAGAATTAGAACGTGATTGTCCTTATTTTTACAAATAAAATGCTACATGCTTAAAAATGGATCAAAAAATTTTTTTTAGCATAACTTTTTGTGAAAAATCACTAGTTACATTACCTAGCGCACTATAACCCTTAATGTCTATTTGTGAGAATTAAGCCTATCCGTTTCCAATTGCTTACTAAAATTCCACAAAAATATGAGTGTGCCGGTGATGTAGTGGACTTTAGAACTTGGCCTGGTATATCACTCGAGACCTCAATGATAAGTACTATAGATTTAGATGGAGTAGCATGCTTGACTGGTAAATTTCTAGTATTAAACCAAAAAGCCTACATGTCATAATTTTAACTAACTACACTGGTTAGTTATCCCCAGTGTAACCCTTTTGCTTACTCTCATTTTTAGAGTATGATACCCCTAGAATAACCTGCTGAGCCATTTCTTTTTTTTTCCACACCAATTAAAAATTGTTTCGTTTCACCTTTACACCTTAGCCTACCGTGTAGATTAAAGCCTATTTTAATCAATGTTGCTAGTTGTTTTTGTGTAAAGTTTTGTAGTTCCTGCGTCAAAGTCAAATTTCTCTATCCTTGTAATGGTCGGGAAAATTGCACAATGCAATGGGAATGTTTGTAGCTCATGTGTTTTGCTAATTTCGCAATTATGTATTATGTCCGAAAGAAGAAAAGCCTAAAAGAAAAATTAGCCAGACGAATGATGATAGTGAGGACGGTGAAATACACCGAGATTTATGATGTATTATTGCAAAAAAAGAAAAAAAATAGTCGGTTCAAAATAAGTTTAAGACTAAAGGAATTACTTGAAAGGATCGATTATTCGTTGATACGTTACAAAAATCGACGCTGTAAAGTATTGTAAAAAGTGGCCAATATCACCACTTATTTTGTAAAAGTACGTAAAGTTTGGGATGTAAGGGAAGTTGACCGTTATGGGAACGCCAACTTAGGTTGTCTTTGTCATTTCTATGATCGAGGCGTTTGTCTATATGTTCGAGTCTTTGTCATGGAACGGTCGGGAAAAGTTACTAGCAACCGCACCTTATTTTGTTGGCTTTAATCTATTTGTTTTGTTTATTTTATTTAACAACCATTTTACTTCCCTTTCCTAGTTACTAACCTTAGGATCTACTCGAATGAGGATGTGTACGAGCGTGGATGTCTATTATGTCGTTACGTCCATGTATGCATGTCTCAGCTGCCTTGTTTGACGACGAACTTTAGTGAAAGTCAAAAGCTCCACACCCTATATCATTCTTTATCCATATAAGAATGATTAAACCTGATCCTTTGAATAAATTCCCAATTTACCTTTTAACTTGTTACTCCTTAGCTTTAGAGGTGGAGATGTGTATTCTTGCCAAGCCTATGATACGAAGCTAATCACGACTGAGCAATTGAGCGTACTACTAAAATGATACACCCTAGATTAGTTGAGTGATCTGAGTGATTTTATTTCCATATTTCGTGAGGAGCTTGGTTTTGTACAAGTGGTTTGAACAAGAAAAAATGTTTAACAGAAAAATCCTTAACCTCGGTTAGGATATATTTTCAAAAACTTTTCTAAAGTCTACTTGAGGACAAGTAGGATTCAAGTGGGGGATATTTGATGACATCAAATAACGTCACATTTTATATCATCATTTATCCCGTATTAATTACCCATTTTATATAATTATTGCAAGAAATAGTACTTAATTGCTTATATTTATTATTTACAGTAATTATGGAGTACTTTGTAAAGTTTGTATAAAAAGGCGCGCAATTTTGGTCGCATAAATGAAGAGAGTTCGAAAAAGTCTATCATTGACAGCACTATACGCGTTTTATTCTAGACCTATCGACGTCATCTAAGACTTAACGAATTGAAAAGGCCATTACCTGACTTTGATAGAATAGCCGTATCAATTCCAACGATACACCGTACAGGATACATTGGTCCACGAGAAGAAGTCAAATGAATCCAAGATAATATGTTGTATCCACTACTGAGGATACGGCGTATACGCGCGTACACTTCACAGCATAAACGAAGATTAATGTAATGGATGAAGCGGAGTTATTACACTCCAAAATAAGTAGAGATTAAGAAATATCATATGATGATTGGTCAAAGGAATTAGTCTGCCATTACAATAATTAAATAACCTATTATACGTAAAATATGAAGTCTTTGACCAAACTCCAAACAAACAGCACCGATACGGCAGGATTCAACCTCAACAGATTACGCCGTTATCGAGACCTAATCAGATAATTAATGAATATGGAAGGAGAAGATTCTGGAAAGTGATATTTATTCGGTCAATGTATTAATAGCCATTAATGGTGTAATTAATACTTATCAGTTTTCTTCCATTCTAGAGCCTATAATACAAGGACCTAACATTTAGTTGTGGGTGGTATGCTTTTACCACCAAGTCTGATTCTCAGAAGTTTGAAGAAGCCAAGAAGGTCCTGCAAAGTGTTCCAATCCATGGGAGAACTCTTGTAATCTCTACACTCCACTATACGCGTTCGGTTAGCATTATGTTTAATCGTTCATCTATGATTTCGTGTATTGTTACAATGACTATTGGCTAATACCTTTAGGTATTAGCCATGTTTATGATAATATAATGTTTGGTTTGTTTATCGAATGTCTTAATTTATCACTGGTTGTTTATTATGTTTATCAATTTATACTCGTTTACATGCTAATATGCGACCTATCATTCAACTGGGTCTAGTCCTACATATTTAATGCGCTGCAACTTCGGTGTTGTGTGGGCGTAGGCTAAGAGTCCGGGATAGCTCTCCATATCTGTAAGTAAGTGGGTAAAGTCCTAATAGGCTAGGGTTTAATAAGATAAAAATTATTGAACACCTAAGATAGATTATAATTTACAAACAGAATACAGTTGGCGAACATGGGAATCGTGACAGGGTTACTCATGTCTTATACTTATTTACCAAATTCCACCATTGAGATAAGCATTCATTGCACTAAATAAACAAACCAATGTTCTATTTAATTAAACATGGCTAATATTGTTTTCCTTACATAAGGCTTGACCTCTTCTTTATCTTTTGTCTATCAACTTGTGTGTGTTAATTGTCATCAAACCCTTAGATTTGACACCAAAATCGTGCTAGTCTCTCAGACTGAAACCCCCCTTTATCATTAGTTTAGGTTTTAAATAAATTAGATAGATAACTAAAATACTGATAAATTAGATATTAACGCTCTCGCTCTTAGTGATCGACACCCTACTTACCAACTAAGCTACATTTGATCGGGTACACTGCCCGTTAAAATGTTGTTTTTAGGTTAAGTCGGCAAAATATAAATAGTAAAACTTAATACATAAAATAACACCTACACAATGACAAATCAAGTTTTTGGCGCCGTTGCCGGGAAGTGAAGTTGTTTAATTCTTATTTATTAGTGTTTTAGTTTAGTTTAAATTGCATAATTGTGTGTCTATTTGTGTGTTTAATTTTCTGCATTGTATATTTTGCATATTGTGTGTTTGTGTGCATTGTTACAGCCTGCTGTAACATTCTGAGTCGAATACTCAATACGGCGTATTCAATTTCTTGGACACGGCGTATAAATTTTATAAACCAATACAGCGTATTCGACTCTATCACCAATACGGCGTATTCAATTTACTGAATACGACGTATTAGGCTATTTCACAGTTTTCTTTCCAAGCAAATTTATTACAGGTTAAAATGGACGACCCCAACATTACTATGGAGGAATACATAAGGCTCGAGGAAGAAAAAGCTCGAAAACGTGGGAAAGTGTTTAACTGGGAAACTGCTAAGTATGGTAGAATCTAGTACGATGAAGAACGGTTCACGATCATCAGACCTTTAAAAACTGAATCCCAGCTATAATCTTCAATGATAATTTGACATCAAATGAAACACTCTCTTGTGAACCCACTGTAAGTTCTCTTAACGATAATGAAATTGGCTTTAGAATATCGTTTGATGAATCTGACAAAGAAGATTACACAGTAGTTTATGACGAAAATTCATTTTCCTGTAAAATATTTTTTGTCAACAATTTGAAAACGGATTCTGAAAATGATAATGAAAAAGTCAATATGCCTTTGTTTTCGTCACCCGAGCCCGATGTTAGTTATTTTAATGATTTATACTTCTTTAAAGATTTTGAGAATGAATTTCTAGCCATTATTTACAATGATGCTCTAACGTCTAAATTAGATCTCTTAACTAAACCTACTATAAGTCCTAGACAACGAGAATTTGATTTGAAATATGAAACATCATTGTCCGAATGTGATGAAAAGGAACAAAACGTTTTATACTTTAATGATTTACTTCCTTTTAACGTAATTCACCCCGATGATTTAAAATCGGATACGGGCAATGATAATGATAAAATCGATATTGAGCAACCTTCGGGGGAAATGTCTGTCATACCATCACCTAATGTAATAAATGTTGATACACAAGGGTCAAATAAGCTTTTGGAAACAAGTCATGATACATCTATTAAATTTTTCAAAACTGGAATTTTTATCAAGGAATTAAATGTTAATATCATGACTTGGAATCATCTTAACAAAGGGATGTCATTCATTTTCCTAATCAAGAATTTGTATGTGCCATTTGGCATCCCGTTCGACCCCAAATTGTTTTATAAGGATGGGATTAAATTGGGGCAAGTCTAACTTAAAGACTTTTCTGTAAACAAAAGTGCTTGCCGGGAAATAACCCAAAATATAATTTATCTTACTGTTATCGAGTTTTTCTTCCCAGACTGTCTATACGGCGTATCCAAACCCCATGGATACAGCGTATTGACCTTCTGGACGTTATCCAGTCTTTATTTTCAGCATAGTCTAAACGACGTATTCATTAAATGAATATTGCGTATACAGGTATCAATACGACGTATCCTGGGGTATGGATATGGCGTATCGACTTCCTGTACAGTTTTAGGTTATTATTTCGAGTCTAACCAAACGAATACACCGGAGATAGAGTTGCACTTGTTTTCTTATGCTTAATGCAGGACCTTCTGAACGAAAACGACAACGTTGGTGGAGTATTTATAAATCTGGAAATCTCAAAGTGTTGGAGTCTTGAAATCTCAAGATGGCTGTTCAACACACTTTCTGCTCAAACACTCAAAATGGAGAATCATCCGGAGCAAACTATCAGGGGAGTTTCCTCGTTCTAATTCTTTTTCCCATATTTAACTGTTTTATCTACACAACGAGGACATTGTATAACTTAAGTGGAGGGATGGAGAATTAGAATGTACTTGTCCTTATTTTTACAAATAAAATGCTACATGCTTAAAAATGGATCAAATTTTAAAAAATTTCTAGCATGCTTTTTGTGAAAAATCACTAGTTACATTACCTAGCGCACTATCACCCTTATTGTCTATTTGTGAGAATTAAGCCTATCCGTTTCCAATTTCTTACTTAAAATTCCACAAAAATATAAGTGTGCCAGTGATGTAGTGGACTTTAGAACTTGGCATGGTATATCACTCAAGACCTCAATGATGAGTACTATGGATTTAGATGGAGTAACATGCTTGACTGGTAAATTTCTAGGATTAAACCAAAAAGCGATGTGTCCGTAATATTTAACGAACGACCTGTTAGTATTTAACCCCCGTGTAACCCTTTTGCTTACTCTCATTTTTAGAGTAAAGATACCCCTAGAACAACCTGCTGAGCCATTCCTTTCTTTTTCCACACCAATTAAAATTGTTTCGTTACACCTTTACACCTTAGCCTACCGTGTAGATTAAAGCCTATTTTAATCAATGTTGCTAGTTGCTTTCGTGTAAAGTCTTGTAGTTCCTGCGTCAAGATAAATTTTCTCCTAATATCTGTAAAGGTCGAGAAAATTGCACAATACAATGGGAATATTTTGTAGCTCGTGTATTTTGCTACTTTCGCGATTATATGTTATGTCCGAAGAAGAAAAGTTAAAAGGAAGAATCATCCGGACAAATGATGATAGTGAAGACGGTGAATTACACCGAGATTTATGATGTATTATTGGCAAAAAAAAGAAGGAAGAAAGATAGTCGGTTCATTGAGCATAATACAAAGAGATATTTGGTGAGGATCGATTATCGTGGATACCAAAAAAATCAACACATGTTAAGTATTAAAAAAATGCCCGATATTACCACTTTTTTGTAAAAGTATGTACAGTTCGGGATGTAAGGAATTACTTTATGGAATGCCAACTTAGGTTCCATTGTCAATCTAGATCGCGTCGTTTGTATTATAGTTCGGTCTTTGTCATGAAACGGTCGGGGAAAGTTACTAGCAACCGCACCTTATTTGTTGGCTTTAATCTATTTGTTTGTTTATTTTATTTAACAACATTTTTACTTCCCTTTCCTGATAACTAATCTTAGGATCTACTCGAATGAGGATGTGTACGAGCGTGGATGTCTATTTCGTCTTTACGACCATGTATGCATGTCTCAGCTGCCTTGTTTGACGACGACCTCTGGTGAAAATCAGAAGCTCCACACCCTATATCATTCTTCATCTTAATAAGAATGATTAAAAACCCGAGCCTTCTAATAAATACCCAATTTACCTTTTGACTTGTTACTCCTTAGCTTTAGAGGTGGAGATGTGTATCCTTGCCACCCTAGATTAGTTGAGTGATCTGAGTGTTTTCATTCTCATATTTCGTGAGGTGCTTGGTTTTGTATAGGTGGTTAGAACAGAAAAAGTGCTTAAAAAAAATCCTTGACCTCGGTTTGGATACATTTTCATAAACCTTTCTAAAAGTATACTTGAGGACAAGTAGGATTCAAGTGGGGGGGATATTTGATATCATCAAATAACGTCATACTTTACTATCATTTATCTCGTATAAATTACCCATTTTATATAATTATTGCATTAATTGGTACTTAATTGCTTATATTTATTATTTGCAGTAATTATGGAATACATTGTGAAGTTTATATAAAAGGCACACATTTTAGAGCATAAATGAAGAGTTCAAGAAAGTCTACTGAATTGACAGCAAATACGCCGTATTATTCTAGACTTATACACCGTATCCATGACTTGATGAACTAAAAGACCATTGCCTGACTCTGAAGAATACGCCGTATCCGCATCAGCAATACGCCGTATATAATACTTTGGTCAACAATGAAGAACCAACTGGGTTTACCTCAATACGCTGTATCCAGTAAAGAAGATACGGCGTATCCGTGCCGACACTTCACAGATAACCATGGTCAAACAGTCAAAGATCATGCATTTAATGCGGTAAATAGTGATCTTGCAATTAATGAAAATCATGGTCATAAGGAAAGTTGAATGACATTTAATGATGATTACACGTAGAATTAATGACAATTTATGGTCATTAATAATAATTGGTCAACATTCAACTACTAACCAGGGAAAACCCATCAATACGTCGTATTGACTACATTCAATACGGCGTATCCACCCTTTTTCAGAGTCTATAAATACCAAACTCCAATACGAGTTTTAGTATGCTTTTACCACCAAGTCTGATTCTCAGAAGTTTGAAGAAGCCAAGAAGGTCCTGCAAAGTGTTCCAATCCATGGGAGAACTCTTGTAATCTCTACACTCCAATATACCTTCGGTTTAGCATTATGTTTAAGTTCCTGTTCATCTTAAGATTCGTAGTATTGAAACAATGACTATTGGCTAATACCTTTAGGTATTAGCCATGTAATATAATGCTTGGTTTGTTTATCGAACGTCTTAATTTATCACTGGTTGTTTATTATGTTTATCAATTTATACTCGTTTACATGCTAATATGCGACCTATCATTCAATTGGGTCTAGTCCTACATATTTAATGCGCTGCAACTTCGGTGTTTTATAGGCGTAGGCTAAGAGTCCGGGATAGCTCTCTATATTTGTAAGTAAATCTGTAAAGTCCTAATAGGCTAGGGTTTAATAAGATAAAAATTATTGAACACCTAAGATAGATTATAATTTACAAGCGGAATACAGTTAGCGAACATGGGAATCGTGACAGGGTTACTCATGTCTTATACTTATTTACCAAATTCCACCATTGAGATAAGCATTCATTGCACTAAATAAACAAACCAATAATCTATTTAATTAAACATGGCTAATATTGTTTTTCTTACATAAGGCTTGACCTCTTCTTTATCTTTTGTCTATCAACTTGTGTGTGTTAATTGTCATCAAACCCTTAGATTAGACACCAAAATCGTGCCAGTCTCTCAGGCTGAAACCCCCCTTTATCATTAGTTTAGGTTTTGCATAAATTAGATAGATAACTAAAATACTGATAAATTAGATATTAACACTCTCGCTCTTAGTGATCGACACCCTACTTACCAACTAAGCTACATTTGATCAGGTATACTGCCCGTTAAAGTGTTGTTTTTAGGTTAAGTCGGCAAAATATAAATAGTAAAACTTGATACATAAAATAACACCTACACAACGACACATCAAGAGCTAATCAAGACAATTCACCAAGAATCAACAGAGGAACTAGGTATGATAATCAGAGGGTAGTTAATGTTGCTGGGGCTAGAGAGAATGTAGGTACTCAGGCAGTGCAAAAGTGTGGGATTCAGTGTTATAATTGCAAGGAATATGGGTATGTATCAAGGGAATGTCAGAAACCGAAACGAGTAAAGGATGCATCTTATCACAAAGAAAAGATGCTATTGTGTAAGCAAGAGGAAGCTGGAGTTCAGTTGAATGCAAAACAAGTTGATTGGAAGGATGACACTTATGATGAATCTGACGATCAAGAATTGGAAGCACATTATATGTACATGGCACAGATTCAAGAAGTTACTTCAGATGCTGATGACAATTCTGGACCCATCTTTGATGCTAAGCCATTGCAAAAGGTACAAAATGATGATGATAACTATAATGTGTTTGATAATGACCGAGAACATCCTGAGCAACCTGAATCTGTTAATGAACCATATCCTGTTGAACAAGATGAACATAATATAATTATTGATTCATTGGATATGAGTTATGATAGAGAACATGATGACCAGGATGATACTGGTGAGCTTGCTAAAGAACGTGATTTGCTTGCTTCTTTAATTGAGAAACTAAAATGTGAAATTGAAGACAACAAAAACCGTAATAAATTTTTGGAATCATCAAATAAGGCTTTAGTTGATAAATTGAAAGGTGAAATTAAAGATTTCAAGACCAAAAATAAAAGTTTAGAATCATCAAATAACCATTTCAAAGAAGCAAACAATGAATTGTCAAAGACAAATCAGTTGATGTTCAAAGACCTTAAGAAGTTCCAAGCTGAACTTGATAGGTATCATGATGTGAATTATGCGTCAAAGGTGGAAATTGATTGTGCAAAAGCTAAAGGGGATTTAATGTCATACAAAATGGAATCTGAAAAGTCATTTAATGGATATACTCAAAAGATAAATGATTTAAATCAAACAATTTCAGATATGAAAAAGGAGCTTCTTGCACATCAAGAAACCATCTCCATAATGTCACAAGACAAAGAGGCTCAGACTAAGTTTCACAAAACTCGTGATGACAAAGAACTTGAAAATATTATTGCTGTGGAAAATATAATCAAAGTTTTGGATGATATTGTCTACAAAACTGGCCAATCAGTTTAAACAATGAATATGCTTAATCGTAATTGTAAAACGAGTTTTGTAAAACCTGAGTTCCTCAAGAAAGCTCAAAGATCAAATCCTCGTATGTATGATATAGGTTGCTATAATGATAATCTTGCTTTAATGTTAGCCCCTGAATTTGACGAAATGATTCGTCTTGCCCAAGAAAGTCGATCAAAATTAAGTGATTTAATAAGACCTTTTTATTATAAAAACTTGAATAATCTTTATGATTTGTTCGTTCCACAACGGGAAAAGTCGCCTGAACAACACTATTTTCCAAGAACGTCAAAGATGAGTCATACATCTTCTAATAATGAATTTTCCAAAGAGTCTTTTCGTAAACAAACAACTTTGTTAGAAAAACGAATGGATGAATCCATTCCTTGGGATCAAAAGTGTAAAAGCTCTAAAGAACTTTTCAAGATTAAAAAGAGTGTTGACACGATTTTTGATGGAGTGGAACGTTGCAAACAAACAATCGCTAAAAGAACATATTTTGGTAACATAGATCCTTTCATTCAAAACACAATCGAAGGAAATTTTTGCCCCCAAATTAGAAGAATCAATGCGGACTTAGAAAAATTTCACTTGTGCTTGAACGAGGAAATGGTTGCTGATTTGAGATACTTTAATTCTCTTGAACTTGAAGTAGACACTCTCAAATCTCAACTAGAAACTCAAAAAACACAGTCTTTGAATGAAATTGACCGACTTTCAAGGGAATATTATTATGCTGATCACATAAATGCAATACTTAGTGTGCACACTGAAATAGATGAAGTCAGTAATTTAAATGTGATTATTTGGAAACTTTGGAAAAATGTGAACATCTTGAAAAATAGCTTTCAAAAAGTAGAACAATGTCAAAGAGTTTTGAAGCACTTCAGAAACATGCGATTAATCTTGAACTTGATTTACAACAATGTAAAGAAAAGATAAAAAATGACAAATCTTTCAAAGAAAATAAGTCCAACGTATTTCTGAAAGAACGTGAACAATATTTTGAAATTCAAGACTTGACAGCTCAATTAAAAGATAAAGGAATTGCAATAAGTGAGTTGAAGAAACTCATTGAAAAAATGAAAGGAAAATCTGTGGAAACTAAGTTCGCAAAATCATCAGTTATTCGACAATCGAATGCTTTTAAAAGTCAAAGACAACCAGTTTCGGAAAACCGGCTATTTTTTTAGATTCTCTTGAAAAGAAAGATTTTTCAAAGTTAAAGTTAGTTACTAAAAATAATGTGTCAAATGATTATTCAAAACCAGTCACTGCACATATTTTGCCTCAGAATATAAAGTCAATCTTAAAGAACACAAATGTGATTGCTCCAGGAATGTATAAAGTTCACACAGAGCCCAATCAAACTAGAACACCACAGTTGCCTCAAGATATTAGGAAAACTAACACACGCGTGTCCTTTTCTACAAGAGTAATTCCCACTACTAGCGTTAGTAGACCACAGCTTAAGATAAATCGAATGAGAGATAGAGTCATGCTTAACAATAGTCAAGGGAAGAAGCAAGAAGTAGAAGACCACCGTAGGAATTTTAAGTTTTCAAATAATAAAACGTCTGTAACTGCGTGTAATGACAGTTTGAATGCTAAGACCTCAAATGTTAACTTTGTTTGTGTTACTTGTGGAAAATGTGTGCTAAATGAAAATCATGATATGTGTGTTCTTCATTATATCAATGGCGTTAATTATAGGACTAGATAGCCAATTGCTGTGCCTATTAGTACTAGAGAACCCAAGCAAACTATGAACCAATCTGTTTCAACATCCTAGAAGAAAAAATAGTTGCCACAGACTCCACTGTCAAGAAACCTAGAAACATAATTAGGAAGATATATGAGCAAGTTAGTAGGACATGCAGTTGGTGGTACCCTAAGTTTACACCACCCAGATACAAGTGGAAACCTAATCCCCCAATAGTAAATGTCAACCTAAATATTAGTATGCCTCTAGGAAATGCATCTAGAAATGCTAAGATTTCAGAACCCATGACTCCTAGGAGTTCCACTCTATCCAATACTCCATTGTCTTCTAATTCTTTTGCAGCTCATAGAGATAATTCTATTCATCGTCGACTCTGGGTGCTCAAAGCACATGACGGGAAATCTCAAACTTCTAACTAATTTTGTGGACAAATTTCTCAGCACGGTGAAGTTTGGAAATGATCAAATTACACTGATTCTTGGTTATGGAGATTTAGTTCAAGGAACTATAACTATCAAAAGGGTTTATTACGTCGAAGGGCTAAATCACAATTTATTCTTCATCGGTCAATTCTACGATGTGGATTTGGAAGTTGCTTTTCGGAAGTCTACATGTTATATCCGTGATTTGAAGGGAAATGATCTTCTCACAGGTTCTCGTGGCATAGATCTGTATTCCATTACTCTTCAAGACACATCAAATCCTAATCCAATTTGCTTAATGGCTAAAGCCACATCGTCTCAAGTATGGTTATGTCATCGTCGTCTCTCACATCTAAACCTTGAAACCATCAACTTGCTTTTGAAGAATAATATTGTCACTGTCCTTCCAAAATTAAAATTCATTAAAGATCATCTTTGTTCTTCTTGTGAGTTGGGGAAAGCCAAAAGAAAGTCTTTTCACACTAAGACTACCTCGAGTTCCAAAAGACAGTTTCAACTTCTACACATGGACTTATGTGGTCCCATGCGGGTAGAAAGCATTAATGGAAAGAAATATGTTCTTGTAATTGTTGATGACTACTCCAGATATACTTAGACTCACTTCTTGAGGTCCAAAGATGAAACACCTGCAGTTCTTATTGATTTCCTCACACTTGTTCAAAGAGGACTTCATGCTCAAGTTAGAACAGTTTGAACTGACAAAGGCACAAAATTTCTGAATAAAACTCTTCATGCATACTTTGCAAAAGAAGGTATATGACATGAAATGTCAACTGCTCGAACACCTGAACAAAATGGCACTGTCGAAGGACATAACCGTACTCTTATTGAGGCTGCTCAAACAATGCTAAGCGTCGTTAAAGTTCCATTGTTCTTCTAGGCTAAAATAATTGCAACAACATGTTTTACTCAAAACCGTTCACTCGTAATTCCTCGACATGAGAAAACACCTTACCGCATCATCAATGGTCGAAAACCGTCTGTCAAGTTTTTTTACATTTTTGGCTCTCTTTGCTACATCGTCAGAGATGGTGAAAAATCTTGATAAAATGAAGGAAAAAGGTGATGCATATATTTTTGTAGGGTATTCTACTTAGTCAAGAGCTTACAGGGTATTTAACAAGAGAATAAGAATAATAGTTGAAACCATTCATGTTAACTTTGACGAATTGCCTCAAACGGCGTCAGATCATGTCAGTTCTGACCCCGTTCCACAATGTCCGACTATGGTACTTGAACAAGATAGTTTAAGTCCCGATCCACAAATTCAAGAAAATGTTCCTCAAGCAGCTGAGACAGTAACAACGTCAAATGAGCTGGATTTGCTATTTATTCTGATGTTCGATGAATTACTCAATGGATCTCTCAAGTTGTGACAAAGTCTTCCGTTGTACATGCTGCTGATGCTCTTGATAAATGTCAATATCATAACATAACTCACTCTTCTACAACAAACGTTGTTGCAGATACACCTCCATTGAACATTCAAACAATACCTCAAACTACAAATCAAGCACCAACTCAAGTACCAACTGTCACTGCCACTGAGAACATTATGCAAGAAGAAACCAATAACGAATATGCACAAGTTGACGACGATGAATTTATCAACATCTTTAGTACGCCGGTACAAGAACAAAGGGAGACATCATCTCGTCATGTTGATTCGTCAAACATGCATACATTCTATCAACATCATCCTTCTGGACAACGTTGGACAAAAGATCACCCATTAGAACAAGTCATTAGAAATCCTTCTCAATCAATTAGAACAAGACGTCAGCTAGAAATAGATGGCGAAATGTGCATGTTCGCACTCATGGTGATTTAAACCGAACCAAAGAACATCAAAGAAGCCATGTCTGATTCTGCATGGATTAAAGCGATGCGGGAAGAACTTCACCAGTTTGATTGATTAGATGTATGGGAATTAGTTGATAGAACACTTTGAAAAAACATCATTAACTTGAAGTGGCTCTAGAAAAACAAACATGATGGGGAAAATACTGTAATCCGTAACAAATCTCGTCTTGTAGCTAAGGGATATGCTCAAAAGGAAGGAATTGATTTCGAAGAGTCATTTGCACCAGTTGCTCAGTTGGAAGATATCCGGTTATTCGTTGCGTATGCTGTACACAAATCATTTCCGGTATACCAGATGGACGTCAAGACAGCATTTATTTATGGACCTCTGAAGGAAAAAGTGTACGTAAACCAACCAGATGGATTTGTAGACCCATATCACCCTGACCAAGTCTACCGTCTAAAAAAGGCATTATATGGACTCAAACAAGCTCCAAGAGCGTGGTACAATGAACTCTCAAACTTCCTGGTATCCAAAGGATTCTCAAAAGGTTCTATTGATCCAACTCTATTCATAACTAAACTTTAGGAAGACATATTGCTTATGCAAATTTACGTTGATGACATTATTTTTGGTTCTACGAACCCAAAACTTTCAAAACGGTTTGTTACGTCAAATAAGTGTTATATTATTTTTACGAAGATAATTTATAACCTTTCATATTTTATTTTTGTACTTTACGTAAAACGTTTACGTTTTACGTTTTGGAACATTTATGCATGCATGTAAACCACCTTACCTTTCTATACTTAAGCATATATCCACAATATTACCCAATACAAAAATTAAACAATCCCCTCCCCAATATATACTACCCACCGTCCCATTTAAACAAGAAAAATACCAATAAACCAACTTTTGCCTATTATATAGTTTTGCTTATACAAGGGATATTACCAAAGACAAAAGCAAAGTTGTCTCTCCTCCTTTTCCCATGCTAACCCACGCCCAACATCATGCCCTCACTAGTCAAGTCCTACTTTGTTACCTAACATGTTATTATATAATATTAGCCATGCTTTGGTTTAGAATAAAAGGGTTACAAGTCTTAACACTTCTACACAAAGCAAAAACACACAAAATCTTTCTCTCTTTTCTCTTTTGTGTCCGGCCAACCATAAGCACCATCAAAAAGTTAGAGTTTTTGATTTTCTAAGCAAGGATTACAAGTATTTAAAAGGGTTTAGGTTAGTAACAAACATTTGGGTTTGATTTAGGTTTAGTTTGTGTTCATCTCATCATCACCATCACACAAGTTTCATACATTATATCTTATACTTTCACTTTATTTTCTTATTCATGGTCATCTTATATACCAAGTTAAATCACCACTTAGTTTATATTTTATAAAGTTTACAAGAAAATCAAAACTTAAACACAAACAAGTAAATACATGCACATGATGAAAATAAGTTACATATATGTTAAAATATAAAGAAATATTTATTTTGACATGTTACATAGTTTAGATAATTTATTTAACTAGTTGTTAAATTAATTGTTTATAAATTGGTGTATATAGTTTTATAAATAAATAATTGTTCTTGGCATTTTATTTATAAAATGGAAGTGATATGGATGGATATAAATTAGTGGACTTTAGTTATATAAATGATGTTGTAATGGAAAAAACTAGTGGACTTGTAGTAATAAAAACATAGTAAAAATCACAAAGTAAAACATATATCAATAACAATGGTTTTATCAGGTTCATTTTAGTGTTTTTACGTTTTTTATATACGTGTTATATGTATTAGAAGTTATTATCCTATCATTAACTAAGGCAATGCTAATTAAATTGGCTAAAATGGGATAGCCGTGAAACTAAAAGGATATCATGCAGGTTTGGTCTTAGGCAGATTTCAGGTCTGACCCGTTTCACCAAATATATTGGTCAAATGGCTCTCGACCTATAACTATTATGCAGTTTAGGTTCGGGTCATACAGGTTGAAAGTGACATGTAATCTATTGACTCGAAAGTTATTTTATTAGAAAACTTGCAAGGCTGTGTCAGATTAAGCAAGTGGATAGCACGACATGTTTATTTTATGTAGAATGGCCCATGTAGGATTTGAGGTTTTGTTTGGATTAGGAAGAATTTCTTCAGCTTTTGGTCAACTAGGACATGTTAACCCATCCTAAATTTCTAGCCCTTTATTGTGTTTCATATGTCCTTTT
>BQNB010100205.1:0-24753 GCA_026074375.1 Tanacetum coccineum | reverse complement strand
ATAATGAACACATGGAAATACTTCACCTTACCTCATGGCAATATGTCTTAATCTTCGTCGAACAAGCCTTGCATTTAAGCTTAAAAAAGAATCACACACAAAGAGTCAATACTCAGCGATGTCCAAGTGTCCAAACATTACCTAATAAAGATTCTTGCATTTTCAATATTCTTCCCATTTATGGATTAAGTTTTCAAATCATTCTTTATTACTACTATAAAACCCCGTTGTAATATCGGTTCAACCGGTTCGACCATCAGGTCAACGCGGTCTCTAATCGACTCGGTCGAGTCACCGGGTCATCGGTTCATAAAAATTATAGTAGTAATAAAAGAATTGTACCATGAGGGACTTCCATTTTGATTCACTAACCCAGTTATAATACATGTACACCTTCTTTCTGAAGCATCTTCTGTTTCTAAATCTATCTATACTATTATATAAAGCATTTACGATGTGGGTCACATTAAAAATTAAGATAAGGAGGTGAATCTTGACCATCTATTTTATTTTAGAAAATCACATAATTTTGATATAACTAGCCAGACCAAAGCACTCAATGATTTTGATATAGTTAATTTTGATCTCTCGTGGGCCCACAAACGGTTAGCCATGGTGAAGACACTTATGTTCTACAGGTCTTAACCTTATTTCCAGGATCGAATTTGAAGTGCAATCAAAGTATATCAAAAGTAAAAGTTTTATTTGATTTGAATCATTCATACACACATGTGTTCTTTACAATTGTTCCTATTTATAGAATCTGAAAAGGTGCGATCTAAAGGTTGTATCGGTTCAGTTTGAATCGTTGCAATGGTTCTGGTGAACCGTTGTGACCTTTGTGAAATAACTGTCATTTGACAGTTATTTAACCTGTCTTTGACAGGGTTTTGGGTTGGTTTATTTGGACCCGTTTTGACTTCCTTTTGGGTGTTTTTCCAGCGGGTTTGGGGGCTATTTAATCCGGTTGATTGGGTTTTCTGACCAACATTTCTCCCCCTAATCACAAACGCTTGCTGTGTAGGTCTTAAAGGTTCTTCTTGATTCCAATCTTCTGTTGAATCCACCATTATAATTTCTTTGTAATATTTATTGTCGTTGCTTTCTTTTGTGATCGTTATTTTATATCACAGTAGATCTAGATCATCTTCCTTACTTCTGGGTTAATTTCACACCTTGTTGCTTTGGATCTTCATGTATTTCCCATTAAGTTGATCATTTTTTCTGATTGTTTCACCTTCATTGTTGTGATCTTCTTTGAGTCAGGTTGATCGTCTTTGTCTCGGTTATATCCACCTTCTATATTGGACGTTTTCTTGCAGTTGATATATCTTCCTGCTTCCTAGGGTTGACTCATGCTTTCAGGTTTTTATTCCTACCATCCAAGGCTTTCATGCAAAACTCTTGTGTTTGATATTGATTAAGTCGAGTTGAAAATGGAATTTTGCCTTTCCATTCCTGATTTGTGATTCTTCAATAATTGCCTTGAGTAATTGTGGCTCCAAGTCTTCTTCAGTGAGATTGGAATTGTCTCTTTTTTCTTTAATGGACATCTGTTTGCAAATTGCCAATATTCCTTGGCATTTTGAAAACACATTACCTTACTCTTATCATGATGAGTTAGTTTATTTGAATTGTCTATTGTAGTTCTTTCTTAAAAATTATTTTTCTTGCCTCGTGAATTGGTTGATCCACCTTTGGACCACGCATTTGCTTGTTCTTGATTGTCGTTAAAAACTTGTCCTAATTATAGGCCGGATGGTCAACATTTTCTCTTCTAAATGTAGGATTTCAAGTTTTAATTTACTTTATGGGATTTTGCAAGTTTTAATTCTTTGCGTCATATAACAATTTGAATTGATTAAGACATCAATCACAGAATGCCACAAATCATTAATAGAATCATACTCCAATAAATCCTACATTTAAAAGAGAAAATGTTGACCATCCTATAATTAGAACAAGTTTTCACAATCATACTATAGTTGGAACAAATTTTTAAAATCATCCTACTTTGAGAATTTTTTCCCCTTTTACTCAATGGTCACACACATTGATCACACAAATTAACAACTCTTTAAAAACATATTCCATAAAAATGAAGTTTGAAAAATAACATTATCAACACCAAGGTGTTCACAACATGGATTCAAGTAAAAAAAGAAAGACAGGTGTTGAAAACCAAAATCTTAGCCCCATAGAACATGACATCAATGTAAGTACACATCTGTACTATGTTGTTAAGTTGGCGTTTGGTCAGTCTTTTTGTTGGTTGAAATTTTTTAAAATGGTTGTTAAATGTGTTTTAAAGTTATTTCAAAGGTTTATGTGTTTTCCCTTTTTGGAAAAAATATATAATAATCTGGTTTTTTTCTTTTGGTATACATAAGTTAGTATTTAGTATTGTTTCTTCATGTTTTTATGTTGGTTTGATTTTTTGTTGTTAGGTTGGAAATGAAGTTGAGGAGCGAAAATCATGCCATCAATGTAGGCATCCGAGTGAGACAGATCGTGTCGTTGGGTGTAATAAATGCCGTTCGACCAAATATTGTGTCACCTGCATCAATACATGGTGAGAAGTAACTTTTTAGTTTTAGGAACTGCTCGTTTTCATTTTATACATATTGCGGCAAAAAAAACATGTGAGATTTCGAAAATGCTCTTACATTATCCCTATATTCTTGTATCTTGATCAACGTTGTAGTTTCTCAACGAGGATTAGATGTAAAGATAAAGGGTGTTGCTTATTTTATGAGCTTATGGAAATTTAGCAAAGCCGATTAGGGGTTTCAGCTTCTTAGCTTATTCCTCCCAAAAATGATGTTTTATGACCTTAATGTGTTTGTTCAGGTTCATTAATCAACCAGGTTGACATGTTGGTAGCACGCTTTCTATTGAGTAGTTGGTTATGCTTTCCAAAGTATTGTTGCTATAATAAGTCCGCGTTCGACTTAATTCGTTATTTGGGAAAAACCTTGTAGGGTATTCTGTATTCAATTGAGCGTATAAACAATCCACGAGTATTGTTTAGGTATTTACGCATAAGCATTTACACTAGTAAGAGATACAAATGAAATAATGTAGGTTCTTTCCAAACAATCAAGCTTGTTGCTTACTTGATTTTCCTTAATGCAGTTTGCATAACAAAATAATTTCAGGAAGAATAATATAACGGATGTTGTTAAGGTTGTGTTTGATGTCTTAGATTTGTCTCTTGCTTTGTATCATCGATACTAATATTGTTGCATCTTTGGTTGCTCATCATAATGAAGAGCACAAGATTCAAAATAGTACTTTTAGTAATATTTGTAACATCAGAAACAAAAATTAACAGTGTGATAGTTTGCATTGTTTTGAATCTATTATTACTGATATTCTGTTACAGTTTTGACATAGTATGTTTTGTCTTTGATCTAGGTATCCTAATGTCTCCGAGGAGCAGTTTGTTAAGGCTTGCCCTGTTTGTTGCAATACTTGTAATTGCAAAACATGCTTGAGCAGTGGATCACACTTTGCACTTGGTACAGAAGACGATCTGAATATCCGCAATCAAACCAATGGTTGGTTAAGTGAAGATGAGAACAATGGTATGGATCAAGATTCTGAGAAGAAGACGTCTGATGAAACAAGCGGATTGTGGCGGAGTTTTAAAGTGGGAGTGGAAGTAAAAGGGCTACTTGAATCTGTCGAGCACCATTACCCCGACACATTCAGTAATGTAAAATTTACGTCTGAAAGAATTTGTTTGCCATTTCTTGAACTATTTCACGAGGTCATCACCCGTTTTATAGAAACATCTGTGGACACACTCAATGAAGACGATATAACTAGCCTGACCAAAGCACTCAATGATTTTTATATAGTTAATTTTGATCTCTCGTGGGCCCACAAACGGTTAGCCATGGTGAAGACACTTAAATTTGGAAAAGACCCTTTGTATCAAGATTTGCGAGTTTCGGCTGAATCATTACAACTAGTCAATGAAAGGCTAGTTGAACGACAAAATGAGTATGATGCTGCTTTTAAAAAGTTTATGGAGACTCAGTTGGAGTACAATGAGATGGCTCATGCTCAAAAGAAAAAGGAACAACAGATGAAAGAAAGGTTTGGAGATGACTATGATGACATATTATCTAGTCGTCTTGGATTTGGTATGTTGTCCGAGTACTAAGTAAGCTGACTTTAGGGTGTGCATATTGAGTTCAAGAACTAGATTTGTCATTTATAATTCTGCTGAACTCGTCTATTTGACCATGTCTCTTTTGGTACTATTTTGAGGTTAAATTTGATTGTTAATGCATGGAATGATATTATCTTAGTATGTTCTAATTTTATAAGCTGTCATGATAATCTAGACATGCTTAACATGCCAATAGGCGGATCTACGGATGGTCAATATATAGTCTACCTACCCTTTCGAGTGTGGTATTTTAAGACATCATTTTTGAGGTAGAAATTAAAGAAGAATTAACAGAACATAACAGATCAAGCATATGTTCCTTCCATTAAAGTTGCATGTCATTGCAATGGTAATATACTTTAAGTTGTAAACCGAGTATGTCTGGAAATATAAGAAGAAACAAAGAAAAATTGGACATAGATTAGTAAAGAGATATCATAATCTGATATCAGTAGTCAACATAGATAATCTGTGATCTGGTGATATCAAACTCTTTTTTGACATGAAAATCAGCTGGTCTATCAATCTATCATATATATTTTTATAAGCGGGATGCTATCATATATTTTTCTAATGGCGGATAGCCATCAAATAAGCAGGAAGATGGAATGGACGAGTAGGAAGGCATATGCTTAATTTGACAAGTGTAAAACACTTACGGTGAGTATTGATTATTACAAGTTCTTCAAGGGATACTCAGAAGGCCAGTTGAAACAAAAAGGGCGTCCCATTTATGTAAAGGTGGAAGATTGGCAACCATCTTGTGTATCTCAAGGGGAATGGCTGCAACATTTTGTTGAATTCGTCAAATACTTGCCTTTTAAAGATTACACCCACCTTAATTACGCCTACCTCAATGTTGCTGATAAGTTGCCTGAATTGTCCTCAAAACCGGACATGGGTCCACGGATGGATATAGGTTATGGTAACTGTGACACTAAACTTCACTACAATAAGGCTGATACCGTACGGATGGTTTCTTTTTAATTTAAAGACATAAAATCGTTACCTCTTAGTTATTTAGTTTAATGTGTCCTAAGTTAACTTGTAGGTGAGTATACCGACACATACAGCAATTGTGGAACAAAAGCATGATGAGCAAGATGAAGCTTTAGTTTGTGAACCAAATGTGCAAGCAAATGGCAATCATCAACATGTCGTTGACCCGACGGAGGGAGGTGCTTTCTGGGACGTATTCTGCAGGCAAGATATATCTAAATTGGAGGAATATCTTAGGAATCACTCAACAGAGTTTAGTTCTGTCGAGGTAGTTTTTTACTTAGAAAAGGTGGTTGTATGCATGTGTTAGAAATATTACTCCATATAGTTACAGTTATACTTGATTGCAGGTTGTTCACCCTATACTTGACCGTTCGTTTTACTTGAATGTGGAACATAAGTGGAGGCTTAAAGAGGAATTTGGTATGTATTCAGTTAGTATCTTGCCGATTTCTTGTCATGTTTAGACATATTTATTTATACTGCTATTTATACTCATCAAGGGTAGAACCATTTACATTTAAACAAAGATTGGGAGATGCAGTTTTTATACCAGCTGGTTGTCCTTATCAAGTTAGAAACTTTCAGGTCAGAATTAGTGTCGTTTTAGCTACTAATTTGCTTAAACAAATCTTCCTAGGCTAATGAATCTTCTACTTAATTACAGTCCAGTGTACTAAGGTTGAACTCGACTTTATTTCACCTGAAAGTCTTGGCGAATGCATTCGTTTACAAAACGAACTCCATTTGCTTCCTGAAAGTCACAAAGCCAAACAACAAAAGCTAAATGTAAAGTATCAGAATCTTTAAATCAAGAAACTTGTGGGGTCCGTGAATATTTTTCTTTTTGTATAACCTCCTGTTTTTCATGTTCTATATAGATTGGGAAAATGATGATTTATGCAGTAGACCATGTTGTTGCTGATTTACCTTCAGTCATAGATTCAAGTGGGCCCGTTAATGATCTTCCAGAGGAATTTGCCCAAGTGCCCGAGATCTTAAACGATATGAATATTAGCAATTAGTAAACGAATGGGATGGGTAATTTGATACCGAAAGTGAAAGCAACTCCCAAGAGACCAGCAGTGTGTTTCCTTCTGTATCACCATTGATGAACCATGTGGTTGACCATCAGCCTCATGAAACTTCAGGATTATGCCGTGGGAATGCTGTTGGAACAGCGGCAATAGAGCTACTACAAGCTGTAGAGACTCATTATCCAAACACATTTCACGGGGTCCACATTCGTGCAACACCGCACTGGTTGTCCTTTTTGAAAGGATTGCATGTATTCATCAAAGGTTTTCTTGAAACATCCGTTGATGCATTGTTGAAAGAGCACATAAGTAGTTATCAGGAAGGTTTGAATGATTTTGAAAGGTTAGGGTTCGATCTCACGTGGATCCGCAAGAGGCTAGACATAGTAGAGAAGCTCAAGTTTGGAAACGACCCTTTGCGACAAGAGCTTGTGGTTTTGGAAGAATCTTTAGAATTGCTTAAGGAAAGGTTAGTTGAAGCACATGAGAGGTTGCAGAAGGCTCGGTTAGATTAGGATAATTTGGCCTGGATAAGATGAGGTTTCCCTCGTATATAAAAATGTTGCAGCTTTAAAAGGAGCATGAGACACGGTGCTGGATGCATATGCGCAAATACAACACGTACGGCCACATACAAATTATATAGATTAATACACGACAAAGTGAAAGAGTGATAGCTAGACAATTTTTAATTAATTAACGACCTGCTAACTATTTACTCTGATAAGAGTATATTACTAACTATGCCTAACTACAAAGTTAACCATGCCTAACTGTAGAAAAACATGATTTAATAGAAACAAACCTTTTATTAATAATCTGAACCAAACAAGATCAGATTAAGAGAATCACAAAACAACAATCCACCACTGCTAAACGCAGGTGTGGATCTATTATCTAAATTGATAATAGTCTTACAGGGATACAACAAAGAATCAAACGATTCAATCAAATGAAACAAGAGAATGTTTAATCGCCACAAAACGGCACACACAGACACACACTTGCTTAACCCTAACTCTGAAAGAGTTAGGGTAATATACCCAAACGATGACACCCTAATGGGCTTAGCCCAATCTTCAAACTGGACCATCTTCACAGCCCACATATACTTTCACCAATTGGCAATTCCAGTCCCTGAGACTGAAACAAACAAACAACAACACAAAAACAACATATAGAATAGGAAAAACAGATTAGGCAATGTGTATAATTCCAACATCCCCCCTTAATCTGATTTTCCATAGAGGTTAATCATTCCCAGTTTTTCAACTAGGAAGTTGTGCTGCAATGTGTCCAACCCCTTTGTGAAGATATCTGCAATTTGATTTGCAGTATCTACTTTCACAGTTTTCACCACACCATTCAAAATTTTTTCCCTCACAAAATGAAGGTCAATCTCAAGATGTTTGGTTCTTTCATGGAAAACAGGGTTGGCAGCAATCTTAATTGCTGAATTACTGTCACAAAAAAGGTCAACAGGTAAAAGATCATTACATTGTAAGTCCTTAAGGATTTTTAGGATCCAAGTGACCTCACTTGTCACAGAGGCAAGAGCTCTATACTCTGCCTCTGCTGAAGACTTAGAGAGAGTGTTTTGTTTCTTGCTTTTCCAAGAAACTAAGTTACCATTCAAAAAAACACAATAACCAGTCACAGATCTTCTTGTGACAATGCACTTAGCCCAATCAGCATCTGAAAAAGCTTTAAGGGACATACCAGAACTTTTAGCAACAAGAATTCCCAGACCTGGAGAACCTTTAAGATATCTCAAGATCTTAAAAGCTATTTTAAGATGAGAGTTCAAAGGAGAGTGCATGAACCGACACAAACAATGAACAGCATAAGAAATGACAGGTACCTGGTATGTTTAGGTTATATTAGCTTACCCATAAGCATCTGATAAACAGTCAATTTCTCAAGTAAGGAGTCATTTTCATTTTCCCTCGACTAAATGGACAACTTACTCACTAAGGGAGTTTTAGAGGGTTTACAAGCAAGCATTCCATATTCAATAACCAAATCTAACACATATTTTCTTTGATTTAAAACAAATTCCAGAACTGGTATCAACAACTTCAATTCCAAGAAAGTATTTTAACTTTCCTAAGTCTTTTATTTTAAACTTTCCCTTCAAGAAAACTTTAAACTTCTCAATTTCCTCAGCATTGTTACCAGTAACAATGATATCATCAACATAAACAAGCAAAGCAAGAAACACATCACCTACAGACTTAGTATAAAGAGAATAATCAGATTTACTTTGGCAGAAACCATTCTCAACAAGCACAGAAGTCAGTTTAGCATTCCACTGTCTAGGGGATTGTTTGAGACCATATATAGATTTCTTTAATCTACAAACAAGTTTATCATTTCCAGGATAAAAACCTTGAGGAGGTTTCATATAAACAGTTTCATCCAAATCACCATACAAGAATGCATTGTTAATATCTAACTGATAAATAGGCCAAGATTGGTTAACAGCCAAATTGATTAAACATCTAACAGTCACCATTTTTACCACAGGTGAGAATGTTTCTTCATAATCAACTCCTTTTTGGGCACAGCCCATAGCAACAAGTCTAGCTTTATATCTCTCAATCTCACCACTTGATTTGAATTTAAGTTTCCAAACCCATTTAGAGTTCAAAGCTTTCCTACCAAATGGCAACTCAACAAGCTCCCAAGTGTCATTTTCAAGCAAGGCAGACATCTCTAAATTCATAGCATCAATCCACTGAGGAGATTGAGAGGCTTCAAAAAAACTTCTAGGTTCACTGTTTTTATTCAAATGAGTGACAAAGCACAAGATATCACCACTGAGTTTAGAATAACTAACAAACTTTTCAATTCCATATTTAACTTTTGAATCTACAACAAAATCATTGTAATTTTTTGGAAAAACAGAAGATCTTGTAGATCTTCTCAACTCTTGAGCACCCTGAGCAGAGTTATTAGAAGTTCCCTCTAAGTTTTCTCTCTGGTTTTAACCATGAGAAGAAGTAGAGGGATTAATTTCTAAAGTTCCTTCAGAAAACTGGTTTTCATCCAGGTTTCTAACCTCCTCATACAGATTGGCATCATCATCACCATTGCCACAATGAACATCCCCAAAACTTGGGGACTGGGCAATGTGAACATTGTCACCAGAATCTGTAGAGTTGCTAGTACCAAGTGCCTTAGGGTCACTATTATGACTATTTCTAACACTCTCATCATCATCAGGAGGCTCAGGGTTATCAAGATCAAAAAAGTTTAACAGGTTATTATCTTGAAAAACATTTGAAGTTTTGTTCTTATTTGAAACAGATTCCTTAAAAGGAAAAATAGATTCAAAAAATTTAACATCTCTGGAATAACACGAGATTTGATGTCTATCACGACTGAATAACCTAATATCCCCTTTTGAGAACTAGAAAAGACCCATCATCACACCATTTTTTTCATATCTATGGACATTTATCATGGGGGGGGATTAATGAGAATAAACAAAACAAGTGCAACAAACATTCTAATATGAGAGAGGTTAGGATGATTCTTATATATCATTTCATAAGGAGATTTACCATTTAGCACAGAAGAGGGCAATCTGTTAATAAGATAAGTAGCAGTTAGCACACATTCAGTCCAAAATCTTAAAGGAATTCCCCCCTGAAACATAAGACATCTAGCAACATTCAATAGATGTCTATGTTTCCTTTCAACCACCCCATTTTGTTGAGGAGTATAAGCACACAATGTTTTTGATGCACAACTACCTTTTTCTTAAAAATTTATGAAAATTTTGATTTTACAAACTCAGTACCATTGTCACTTCTAAAGACTTAATAAGTACTTTAAACTGATTTTATCAGTTAAAGAAAAGTGTAATGGATAAAAAACTTCATCTTAGAATTTAATCAATAAAACCCAGACAGCTCCTATTATAATCATACAACAATGGTGAGAAAATATCTATACCAGTAAGACTGGGACCTTGGTAGGACCCCACAAGTCTAGATGCACAATGTCTCCCAAAGATTTGGTCTTATGTTCACTTAAAGGAAAAGGTTTCCTAGTTTGTTTAGCTCTTTGACATATTTCACAAAAATGATTTTTATCTTCTTTGTCAATTTTTAAAACTCCTTTTAAAACATCTAGGGCAGGGTCACCAGGGTGCCCAAGTCTACAATGCCAATCATAAAAAGACAAGGAACAAGTAAGCACATTGTGATCAATTTTACACTTAGTACCTTGAGTATCTAAATAGTATAAACCCCCACACTGTCTACCAGTCCCCAACACATTTTTCAGATCCAAATCCTGATTCAAAAGCAAACATTTATTCTCATCAAATAGCACAACAATTTTGTTATCCTTAGCAAGTTTATGCACAGATATCAAGGTAACACAATAATTGGGAATCACAAGCACATCAAATAGGATGAGACCATTTTGAAGTTTAAGATTACCAATTTTAGATATGTTGGCATTTGTACCATTAGGGTGAGCAACTTTTATATTCAGATGAGAAATATCATAAACATTATCCAAATCTTTTTCACTATTGGTCATGTGTTGATTAGCACCAGAGTCCACAATCTTACCATAATAACTCATTTTAGATGCAGTATTAGAATTAGAACAAAAAAACTTCTCAAAGTTATTATTAACCACATTACTAGAGTTAAAATATATACCTGGCCATATTGGCTTGGACAGTTCATTCAGGACCTTTATCCTTAAATAGAGGACAATAAAGTAGCAAGTATGCTCCATCCAGTAAAACCACCAGAGGTAATCCAAGGTGGAACAAGAATCCGGGACCAGTATTTGAAACAGAAGTGGTACCAACAGAGTTTATAGAGCAACACTTCTTCCCTTTGCTAATCCCCTGTCCTTTTTTTCTTATCCAAAATCAGAGGGATATCCAATGATTTTGAAACATCTTTCTATGGTGTGGCCATTATAGCCACAGTTTTCTCAACAAGTTATTTCAGAGCCACCATTTGGTTTAGCATGATTAGGGTTATTAGACCTAAATCCAGTAGAACCATTGTTGGGTCTGAAATTGTTGCTATTAGAAGTCTGATTTCTCTGAAAGTTGTTTCTAGGAGGCCTATTAGACATAAAAGCAGATGTTTGAGTTCTTTGAGTGTGACCAGACACACTCCCAGATGCCATCCTGTGAGATTCCTCACTAGAAATGATTGCATAGGCAATCTTCACATCTGGTAAAGTCTCTCTAGAGAGAATAGAGCTTCTAATGCTCATGTAAGAGTCATCAAGACCCATCAAAAATTGCATCAGTTTCAACAACTGATTATGTTTTTTAAAATCACTAGCAGCAGCACACAAACAATTAGCAATTCTCAACCATGGCATCATATTGATCCAACAAAGCATTAACTTATATTAATAGCCAACAATTCAGAACCATTTTGTTTAATGTATTTTATCTTGTGAATGCAATAAAATCACAGAACCATCTACCTTATGTAGGTTTCTTTCAATTCCTTCCAAACATGTTTAGCCTTTTTTGAAAAAATTTGTCCAAGGAATAATTCCTCAGAAATGGAATTAAGAATCCATCCCAAAACAACAGCATTAACTCTATCCCATTGTTTAGCTAAAACATCATCAGTCATAGACTTTCTACAAGTACCATCTATAAATCCAATTTTATTCTTTCCTTCTAAAGATGATACATAGCATTATCCCAAAACTTGAAATTCTCATTTCCTTTTAAATTTAACAGAGACAACGTTTTAAGACAGCGGAATCATTAAATGCAAATAGCAAAGGATTACTAAACATCAAGTTTGTCTGAATAAGTGTGACTGGATCATGCACACCTTCAGTATCAGAATCACCCCCATCAGACATGACAATCACACAATGATAATCAAAGAAAGAACTTAATCAAAGTCAACTAAGTTCCCAGGCTTCCAAACCACTCAAGGTGGCCGGTCAAGGGCTAGACAATGATCAAGGATCCAGATCAATAAACAATAAAGGGAGAGAGTTAGAGAGATATTACAGTGATCGCAAAAAAGCACAATCGATCTGCTTCTCCCTATAATCACATAGTACTTGGAGGCAACAGACCCGCCAATTAAGGTAAACCCTAATTTTTCTCAAAAAATTAGGGAACCTTTTCCAAACACGAGCAAACCACCTGAAACATCAATAGAAACCATCAATAGTTCACCGGAGGTCTTAGGAACAAGAACCCCCAAAAAAAGTCAAACCCTAATTTTCTTAAAAATTAGGGGTTTTCAAAATACAATCAAATCTGACTATCTCAATAGCAGATAAGCAATTAATTTCAAAAAGATTATATATATTTTTTTCTCAATTAAAAACACTTTTGATTTTTGATAAAAGAGACGGATCATCAAACCCGCTCTGATACCATGTAGAAAAACATGATTTAATAGAAACAAACCTTTTATTAATAATCTGAACCAAACAAGATCAGATTAAGAGAATCACAAACAACAATCCACCACTGCTAAACGCAGGTGTGGATCTATTATCTAAATTGATAATAGTCTTACAAGGATACAACCAAGAATCAAACGATTCAATCAAATGAAACAAGAGAGTGTTTAATCGCCACAAAACGGCACACACAGATACACACTTGCTTAACCCTAACTCTGAAAGAGTTAGGGTAATATACCCAAACGATGAAACCCTAATGGGCTTAGCCCAATCTTCAAACTGGACCATCTTCACAGCCCACATATACTTTCACCAATTGGCAATTCCAGTCCCTGAGACTGAAACAAACAAACAACAACACAAAACAACATATAGAATAGGAAAAACAGATTAGGCAATGTGTATAATTCCAACACTAACAATATTTACACTGGTTTGATCAGTGAATATTCAGAAATGAAAGGATGGCGAATGTGCATAAATTCAGGTTGCCTAATTCTCATTTGTGGTGTAGAAAGTTGAACACCTAAATGGTAAACTATTTACATCTCTAACCATATGATTTACCTGCCTAACAATATTTACAGTTTTAGATAGACAAATCATCGGTGCAAATGGCCATATATAGATCCTTAAGTACTACTATAAGTTATGAATAATCTATTTTCCTTACCCAAGTAAAAAATAATATGGAGCTAAATATTAGCACTAGAATTCTACCATTTTTTCTAAGTGTTCTTATAGTTTCATTTTCTTTGGCATTTTCACAACCATTGAATAATCAGTTTATTCCATGCCTCGCTATGAAGCCAGATACTGTATTTACCCCAAATAACACACAATTTGCAAGTACTCTTCAATTAACAGCGGTAAACCTTAGATTTTCGACCCCCACAACAGCAAAACCATTAGCTATAATCACCCCTTTGACATATGCACATGCACAATCTGTAGTAACATGTTCCAAAAAGTTTAATTATCGAATCAGAATCCGAAGTGGTGGACATGACTATGCTGGAATATCATATACTTCATATGATAAATCCCCCTTTGTTGTTCTTGACCTTAAACAACTTAGGACGATAAACATCGACCCAGCTAAAAAGACTGCATGGGTTGACTCTGGTGCAACTGTTGGTGAATTTTATTATTGGGTGTCCCAAAAAGCTAAAAATCTTGCATTCCCGGCTGGGGTTTGCCCGACTCTTGGAATTGGTGGGCACTTTAGTGGAGGGGGTGCCGGTAATATGGCAAGAAAGTATGGTCTAGCGGCTGACAATGTTATTGATGCTAAGATTATTGATGCAAACGGGAAACTACTCGATAAAAAAGCTATGGGAGATGATTTATTTTGGGCAATACGAGGCGGTGGGGGTGGAAATTTTGGTGTCGTAGTAGCTTGGAATGTGAAGCTTGTCGATGTTCCTGATAAAGTTACGACCTTTGCTGTTATTAAGACCGTGGATCAAGGTGGTTCGGATCTTTTTAACAAGTGGCAAACTGTAGGAAGTAAACTGCCTAAAGATTTGCACATTAGAGTTGTGGCCATACCTACTACAGCTGGGGGAAAGAGAACAATTCAACTGATATTCAAATCGATTTTTTTTGGACCCGTTGATGCCCTCCTTAAAACTGTGACCACTAGCTTTCCTGAATTGGGTTTACAAGCAAAAGATTGTAATGCAATGAGTTGGATTGAATCCATACTCTTTTATGCAGATTATGCGAAAGGAAACGTCAATGTTTTAAAAGACAGGAAACCCGAGACTAGAAGTTTCTTTAATGCTAAGTCTGATTATGTGAAAGAACCAATCCCAAAAGAAAAGGTACCAGAGATATGGAAATGGTTATTGGAAGACGAAAGTCCGCTTCTTATTATGGACCCATACGGTGGAATGATGGAAGAAATTCAGGAAACGAGTATCCCATACTCGCACAGGAAAGGGTTTTTGTATAAAATACAATACTTTGAGAAATGGGATAAAGCTGCTACATCAGAAAAACATATAAGTTGGATGAAGAAAATGTACACAAACATGACACCATTTGTGTCAAAGAATCCAAGGTCTGCGTATGTAAATTACAGGGATTTAGATTTAGGTCAAAATAAGAATGCAAATGCCACAAGTTTCTCGGAAGCCTTGAAGTGGGGAAACCAGTATTACGGTAACAATTTCAAGAGGCTGGCATCGGTGAAAGCTGCCGTTGATCCACAGAATTTCTTCTATCACGAGCAAAGCATCCCACCTCAAAAAGCATAAGCAAGCGAAGCATTTATGTCATTCCTTACGATAATAAACTCCTTCCTGAAAGGAAGAAGATATGCTGATAGATGATTGTTGTAACTATATTTGTTAGATATGTCTCATTGCTTTGCATAAATATATATCATCTCTATGTTACTACTGTATTTTTTATAAGAAGACTTAACTTGAACATGCATCATCTCTAAAGAGGTGAAATCATTTATATCCTTACTTAAATAAGTCGATCGTAGATCTTTGTAGTACCTAAACACTTGCTTTTATCCAAAGTCTTCTGATGGTGATGTATTTGAAACACAATAATTCTCAATGTTTTCTCCATTTGTGAAGTGTATGATTGCTAATATATCAAGTGGGAACGATATTGCTAAGAGCATAATGGATGTCAACGATATTTTAATTAAGGTCCAAAAATGTTAAGGTCCCTTCCACCCAATTTTGAATAGACCGACGTGTGAATATCTAGTACTCGTTTTTTGCTAAAGAAAATGTCTAACTCGGTTGACAACTTAGCTCCCACTTGATGTCCACCATTATAGCATAAAATGACTAAGGAGGATCCTCATTGGGTTAATTTCATATATATATATCATTAAATTTCAAAATAAATATCGTATCCAACTCAATTTCAAAATTCATATACGTCCTTTGTAAACTATTAAAATATCAATTATATCCAAATGATAATTAAATCATTATAGTGGATATGTAGCGCAAGATAAGAGATTAAGAGATGCCAAATGATAATAGCAAATGACTTGAAGGTTGATATAGTGACGGAATTAGGATGATCCGCGGTGTCATGGGACCTCGATATGTAGTGCAAGATTTTGTTTTGTGGTGTCAATTTCACAAAAAACACTTACTTTTTTAAAACGCTTTCGGTTGATCGGTTCTAACGCATTGTGTTTCAAGTTATTGTTATAGTTAGTCTATCGATATGTGAAAAATGAACTTAGTTTTTGTAAGTGTGTTATTGCATGTTGATATCTCTCATTAATCATAGGATCGGTACAATATATAGATTACATAGATAATTCTATAAACGAGCTTGAGCCCAATACATATACATAATAATAATACGGTCTAACACTCCCCCACAGTTGGAGCGGGAGGACACCGAACGCTCAAATTGGTACAAACTCCTCAAACAATGTTGAAGGCAATCCATTAGTGAAAATGTCTGCATACTGATAACATGAAGAAACATAGAGAACTCGAACCTCACCAGCAGCAACCAAATCTCGACAAAATGTATATCAATATTGATATGCTTTGTACGCTGATGCTGAACCGGATTAGAAGACAAATAAACAACACTAACATTGTCACAGTAAACAAGGGTAGCAGAAGACAAAGGTGTATGCAACTCACGTAAAAGATTCCACAGCCAACAAGTCTCAGCAACAACATTGGCAACACCACGATACTCGGCCTCTACACTAGAACGAAAAAGCGTCGGTTGACGCTTAGAGAACCAAGAGAGTAAGTTGTTGCCAAGAAATACATAATAGCCAGAAGTGGACCTCCGAGTAGTAGGGCAACCTGCCCAATCCGCATCCGAATAAGCAACCAAGGATGTAGTAGAAGACGAAAATAACTGTAAACCATGATCTAATGAACCCCGAATATACTGCAAGATCCTTTTAAGAGCCGAGAAATGAGGCTCCCGAGGATCATGCATATAAAGACAAACCTGCTGTACTAAATAAGAAATATCTGGGCGAGTAAAAGTAAGGTACTGAAGAGAATCCGCAAGACTCCGATATAAAGTCGGATCAGGTACTGGATCACCATCATCTCCCAACTTAGATTCAGTATCAACAAGAGTCCGACTGGGATTACAATTAGCCATATGAGCTCTCTCAAGAATCTCAACAACATACTTGCGTTGAGATAAGAACATCCCTGCAGCATCATGCGTAACGGAAATACCCAAAAAATAATTAAGCGAGCCGAGATCTATCATAGAAAACTTTTTATGTAATGAACTAATAAACTGTTGCAACAAAGTCTCAGAAGAAGCAATGAGTACAATATCATCAACATACAATAATAAATAAGCAGTATTTGTCCCTTGTCTGTAGATAAATAAAGACGAGTCACAACGACTATGATGAAACCCAATACGAGTAATATAAGATGCAAATCGATGAAATCAAGCTCGAGAGGCCTGCTTGAGCCTATAAAGAGACCGATGTAATAAACATACATAATCAGGATGCACAGAATCCTAAAATTCAAGAGGGTGATGCATATAAACCGTCTTAGATAAATCACCATGTAAGAAGGCATTCTTGACATCAAGCTGATGAATCGGCCAATGTAGAGAAGTAGCCAAACTGAGAACAATCTGAATAGTACCCGGTTTAACAACCGGACTAAAGGTCTCATCAACAGCAATACCCTATGTGAACTACCATTGGCCACAAGGTAGTACAATGAATAAACCCGTAGGTATAATTCTATTATTGACCATTATTTATAATGGTGAAAACCCTAAAACCCTAAACCCACAAACCGGGCGTGGTGATGCGTAAATCTATTAAGAAATTATTTTCCAAGTTTTAAATTTATAAAACTTATTAACCTTATATTACAAACGCACTAACGGGTAGAGAACCCGATCGTGAGTAGTGTATGTCTGGTAAATCCGAGGTCGTTCCCAAGAGTATTTTATTAATGAAATAAGACAATTGAGAGGAGAAGAAAGATGCAAGGAAATAATAAGCAGAGAAGAGGAAAATGCTAGATTAGAAGGTATACTACCCTTGAATTAAACCAATCAGCTCCTAACTTCTCCTTTAGTGCAATGTACTATGATAATTATTTGAGGCAACATTAAACTTAGAAAGCCATCCTTGTTTAGCCTATGATCCCTAGGTGGAATGAATCCGCGAAGGGAATTGACCTATTCCTAGTTTACAATGGTTAATTCCTCTATCAGCTTGAAGAAAAGGGTAATCAAGACTCGATCATGTGTCACGCCTAATACCATAGCTAGATCCTATGATAGAAGCTCACTTCTCGTGGAAGTAAGGGCCAAAGATTACACTAAGGTCAAGCTTAATGCAATTAGTGCAGAAGACTCAGTTTTGATCTTAAGGCTAAGGGAATGCCTAATGGGTGTAGGCAGAACCACCAATGAAGATGGGTGTAGGCAGAACCATCTATGCACTCAAAGTTCTCACAACCTCAACTAAAAACTTAGACTAAGATCCCGCATCAAAAGCAATAACCAGATAACTGTAATAATAACAGGAAAAGTAAAGAAACTAAAAGGAAATAAAACAAAGATGGTATTAAGGATAATTACACCATGTTTAGATCTAGGATAATGTAAAGAACAATCATGAGAAACATGTTCGAGATACAAAAACTCCTAAATCTATTCTTGTCACACGTTAACATGATTTCTTCATCCTTCCTTCTTATTTCTAGCTTTTGTTGATGAAAGTTGTTTTTCTCCAAACCATTGTAGGGGCTGTGGGAATGGAGATATCTCAAATGAGCCAGATTTCGCGATATATATAGATTTCGTGGTGGTTATGGCGTAACTATAAGTGTCCCTTTACGCCGTAACATTGCTGATGTAGACTTTCCAAACCATAGGCAAAAGAGGAATTACATCGTAGTTAAAGAGGATGATTACGCCATAATGGTGACTAAGCATCCGCAGCTACGTTGACGTGTAATAGTTATGCCATAATTGTGACTAAGCAATTACGCCATAACTTCTTCGACTGAGTTACGCCGTAATGGAGTCCAAGCTTCATTAATTCGTCAAATTTGCGTGTCATTATGTGCCAATGCTTGTATTTTCCTGTAGACGACATATAGAGTGATTGAGTACCATATTCAGGCAAATAAATAATAATTACAAGCATTTTCATAGGGATTTTGATACTTAAAAGTATTAATTATTTGATGTTATCAAATATCCCCCAATTGACTTCTACTTGCCCTTAAGTAGACCTGTTAGAATTATTCATAAAAAGATTTCCCTAATTTAACTCGGAGAAATGAATTCATAATTTACTTGTGCTAGAAAACATCAAAGCCAAACACCTCACGAAAAGTGGATCAAAATCACTCAACTATCACTAGTCTAAGTGTTTCATTTTCGGGGTGATCACTCAACTGCACTGTCATAGCATGTATTCTATCATAAGCTTAGAAAGTACACAAATCTGCACCAGCTAGAATTATGGTCTAAACAACTCTTAAAGGCAACATGGGTGACACCCACAGGTTTGAACAGGTGATTGACTCTTTTCGATACCACTGATCCAGAAAAGGCGACAAAACCACACATGCTCGCCCAAATCCATAAACGAGACACATGCGATTACTCAACTCCTTAACTCGAGCAGGCTAAAGGTCAAAATCATTAAGAAAGGTAGGATAAGACATGGGATACACATTTAATTGGTGAAAAATAAACACAAAACAAATAGTCTAAATAATCTAAGGTTGTCATAACCGGCTACTGTTCATCCATTAGTCCAAGTGCGAAAATCTGATCCAAAATGATAATAATGGGCTAGTATTGGATGTAATAATGAAGTCCTGCTTTGAAATGATGAAGCAGATCATACTTGCCCAACCTTTAAAATCATACAGATGGTTTATAGATTCACCATCACCATATCTCGAATGATTTGTTGGTTTTATAACACGTAACCAACATGAATATGCTACAGAGGTTTATTCACACATATTTTTTTAACACATTACCTCTATAGCATTTGAAAAATACAATATACATATCCCTCCACTTGAGATGAATAATATCGAAAGTGATGATACAGGGGGGTCTTCATAGATCAAAAATGATAGGTCTTCCATAAACGCGTAAAAATTCTGAACCCATTCTCCCGAACCATGGACTTAAGTAGCCAGAGATTTTAACACAAATAAATATAAACTACAGGGTCGGCTAAGGCGAAATGGTGTAACGATACATTTAATATATTGGGTTAAAACAAGGATTGGCTTAACAGGGTGATCTAGGGGTATCTTGCACTAAAAATGAGTGCAATAAGGGGTTTTAACACAGGAGGTCGACAAGTCAGTGTAACAAGTCGATAAACGCACACAACATTACACATATGGGCTATATTTTGGGGTAAATTCTTAAATGTTGCCTTCTTGAACAGTTTATTCCTGCTGATTAATTAGGTCTCGAAATGATGTACATGTCAAGTTCTAAAGTCTACAATACTACCGACACACTCATATTTTGGTGGATTTTTGTATAATAGATAAAAACATAATCATTAGGCTTAACCTCACCAATTAAAATAAAGCGTAATAGTGTGCTCGGCAAAGATTTATTCTAGTTCAATAAGAAAAACATGTCAAAAAATTTTAAAATTGGCATAATTTTTTTAAAGAAAACTAGAAATCAATGGTAAGAATTAGTTAAGCGATTCTTATTTCTACCCCCCCCCCCAACTAGAAATGTACAAAGTCCCATTTGTACAGAATTAAAAATATAAAAGAAAATACAAATAAGAACTGGAAAACTCCCCTCATAAGATTCTCGGACAAGATGTCCTTTTTATCTTCCAAATACACCATTCAGGGGAGAATTACGGTGTAACTGGATCGGCCCAGTTACGTCGTAGCCTTGACACTGCATATCCGTTTCCTTTGGTAACTACGACGTAACTTGACCGGCCCAGTTACGCCGTAGCCTTGGAAATTACGGCGTAACTGAAGGAGTTAGTTACGCCGTAACTTCTTTTTGTGCTCAAAGTTCCATTAAAGCTAGAGATGGGCAAAAAAAACGGTTCCCAAACCGGGTTCAGGGTCGAAACCGGAAACCGAACCGGTCAACCCCGGTTTTGACCAAATCGGTTCCGGTTTTTGGCCAAACCGGCGGTTTGGAACCGGTTCGGCTTTCCACCGAAAATGCCGGTTTGACAACCGGTTTTTCGAACCGGTTTCAAAAACCGGTTTGGACCCGACCCGATTTTGTGAGGATAATTGAGGACCCAGGAAATCACCCTTTTTCTGATTTTCTTATCCTTTCTATCTTATCTTGAGACAATGGAGGACCCTGGAACACCCCTTTTCCTCATTTTCTTAACCAATCTATGTTTATCTTGTGTCTATAAATAAGTGTGTAAACATAGCATAGTAAATCACAACTTACATTTACATACAAATCCTTCGTAAGCCAAATTCACAAACCTATCCACCTCAATTAGCAAGTGAATCCCCTCAACTACCAACCGGTGCTGGTTCAACAAGTGCACTGAACATACGTGAAATCTACCAACCAATCGAACCCCGAAGTTGGAAAGACATCAACATGTCAATATACCCAACGTCAATAAAAAAAACACATAAAAAAAACACAATGCAAGTAAGGCTTCATTCTTCTCGGAGGTTCCAACACGACGTTGAAGAATCAAATAAACTCATCCGTCATTGTGGAAGTATTAAAGGCGCAGCAAATCAGAATCCAGAAGTGTGGGCAAACGTCGATGGGAGCGATGATGGGCAAATTTTCAAGTACAATCTGATTAATCATCGTGATAATTATGATTCGCGAGTTTGATGATTCAAAGAGGGTTTACATTCCAACCACTTTGACCACGACAGACAACGAGGTGTTCCAGAACACTCTGAAACCAAGATACACTCATGTAAGTCATTCTACTCTAAAAACGATGCAATGAAATTATGGTAGGCTAAACAAGCAACAATTTATGTTTTGCTAACTTTAAATAATACGGTCAAAACCTAACAACTGACATATGGTCCGCTCCTCATAATTTGCCGGTTCTTACAAGATTTGTTACCGCACATTGGATTTGAACCTAGTACTTGGCAAATGATAAGCGTTTCATTTCTTTCGAAGAGTATTCCGTCTGCTCACAAGAACGTGTACTAAACAAAAAAAAACCCCCCTTTGAAGAATATGTTGGAAAAGTCTTTGTCATTTAAGGTTTGAAAGAAAAAATTATGTCCAATTAATTTAGGACAAAGCTAGCAATAACACAAGCGCATTGGATAAACAAAAATTAAAGATACGACCCACCCAATGGGGGGGTAAGGTTTTATCACAGTCGTTGTGTTGCACACAATCATTAACTTGGTTGTGCAAGCGTGGTTTTGAAAGGTCCCCCATAATTAAATCAAATGAAATAGTCCTTCAAACAATATGATAAAAGATGTTTTCAAATCTGGTGATAAAAATCCGAAAACGCTATATTAAAGTCTGTAAGAATGCAAAAAACCTTGTTATTCACCAAATTGGGACGTTGAAAACACTATGGAACCCACTTTTTGAATGTTTCGAAAAGTGGTTTGAAACAGAAAATGACCGTGGCGTAGATTTCTGACAAATGGGACAAATAAGAATGGTAGAAGTGTTTAAAAAATTTTCGAATGTAAATATTGGGTTCCTTATTGAATCTTAAACCCATTATTGAAGTGTTTCAAAATGCTATGGGACGGTTATTTTTTGTCGGGATTAGCTTACCAACATCTCCATTGGTACTTCAACAGCTTTTTTTCATAAGTTGCAAATTATCCGATTTAGAACTTGAGGAGGAGTGTTGTCATGTATGGTTCAACCAATGAAGAAAAAACTTAAGAAGTATTTTGAAAACATCCCATCGATAATTACTTGTGCAGGCCCGCATTAAAATCCTGTATTAATGTATCCGGGTAGAACTATCTTATTGAAATAAAGTAGTGACTTGGAGTTGAAGAATGGTTTTTGCAACTAGGTCATAGATGGAATCACGGAACTCTTTTCCAAGGTTTGTATAATATGTAATATTCAACATATTGTACAAACCAGACTCAATCAACAAGTGGTGGGGTTCTTCACGGAGGGGTGACTCGTGAATCCTTAATGCTCGTTTGCAACACGTTTAACCCAACAACAAAAGAAGTCAACGTGGTGATCCTACAATGTCCTCCGAGTATGAGCAATAACACAAAAACAGATTTTTGTCTCATGACTTCAGTCCCAAGGCTTTTCATCTTTATGATGTATTGAGGTTTTTGGTAAATCAAAAGAAAATCAGGTTCCCTGTTCTATCGCCGCCAGTGGCCATTGATAAATTAAGTGTCCAATCTTCTTCGTGTAGCATCTAATCACATTCACAACAAGTGTAGGTTGTTACAATAACCGAAGAACAAGACTAACTCCGAGTCTTTATAGAGTATGTTGCATGTGGCTTAAGGATCACCTTAGACGCACAGGAGCGTAAACAAAACACCTCTCCTCTTGAACTAAACCCATAGACGTTGCAAAAGTTGACTTATGACGAGGTACAAACAAAATTAAGCCACTCCAACTTACCGATCAAGAATTGCGTTAGATGCTAGTAAGCGATGGCTCTATGTCTTCAGGATGAACGACGCCCGTGAAAATATGATGATCAGCGATCCGCAGATTAACCAAACGGAGCCGAAGATGACCAAACCGGAGAGGGAGGGTCTATGTCACATGGTTACACTTACTACTAGTATTGTGTTGTATTTCCTTTATGTATTTCCTTTATGTTGTATTTCGTTTATGTAATATTATGGTTTGTATTCAATAAAAGTTGAAGGTTAATCAGTTTATAGTATAACAACACTAAAAATTTAAAAAAAAAAACCGGTCAAACCGGTTTTAGTGGTTAACCGGAACTGAACCGGTTTCGGCTCAACCCGGTAACAAACCGGTTCCAAACCAGTTCAGGTTTTGGGCAAACCGGTTTCGGCTCCGTGTTGACCGAAACTGGTTCCTGTTTGACTCAAACCGAACCGATCTGGTTAACCGATTTGCGCATGACTAATTAAAGCTAAAACACAATGGTCATCAACGAAACATAGCTAAAGAGGTAAAATTAACATCCTACAAATTCGAATTATTACAGACATAAAAATTATTCAAAAGCATAAATTGTTTCTTAGTCTAAAAACAAATGAGGAGTCACTCCTTGTCCATGTCATTCCCGGGGTTGTGGGAAGTAGAAGGTCCAGCACCGGGAGTACTAAACAAGCCAAACGGGTCAGTGGGAGCAGTAGAGAAGATCTGCGGGCTGGTCATGAAGTTCACACCCTGCTGAACCCCTAAATCTGGAATATCACGAACATAGGAATACCGGGTTCCATCATAACGGGTGTGATCAATATGGTGATAAGATAACAACTACAACAAGTGATCAGTGTTCTAAGAACAGAACCTCTGCTGCTCCAACCTCATAACATCGAACTCCTGATGAGGTGTCATTTTATACAATATTTTAGGGTCATTTAACCCCTTAAATCATGCAAATATGCCAAGATTATGTGCTTAATCGTTTGTTTTTAGGTTTTTAGCACTTGGATGGCATTTGGAGGAAATACACGTGACTTGGGCTCATTTAGAGAAGAAACGGACAAGACTACTGATTGTGTTTTTGTGTGGTGTTAAATTATGATTCAAGTTTTAAATTTATATTTTGCCGACTTAACCAAAAATAACACTTTAACGGGCAGTGTACCCGGTCGGTGGGAGTTTTGTGGTAAGTATGGTGTCAAACACTTGGAGCGAAGTTAAATCTTTCAATTTATTAATACTTTGGTTTTTTCTAATCTAAGTTAGTCTAATCTATGCTAAACCTATGCTAAACCTATGCTAAACCTATGTTAATCCTAAATCTAATGGATAAAGGAGGGGGGGTTATTAGCCTAAGAGACTGACACGGGTTTGGTGGTGACTAAAACCAATTCAAGACACTTAAACACACGCAAGCAAATTAACAGAAGATAAAAAAGCGGTCTAGCAAAATATAAAAAAACTGTATTAACCATTATTAATCTAACCAGAACATTGGTTTGTTTATTTATTGCA
>BQNB010100204.1:0-24754 GCA_026074375.1 Tanacetum coccineum | reverse complement strand
TTTTATCAAAAGGCGTTTGGGTTACAAAAGGATGTGAAGGAAGAAGAGAAATGATAGATAGGCCTAAATAGTTGGACCTAAAAAGAGACCTAATTATATTGTGAAGACACGTAGCACTAGCTGACATATTCATAAGATTTGATATATAGACCTAATTAGAAGACCTAATTAGAGGCCTAACTTCCTTGTGTTGACACTTGTCATCTTTTTAGTGGGTTACATAATTTTTATTACTATTCTTAATATACCCTTCAATAATAATACTCAACTTTTAGCACGTTTAATATTTTTATCTCTATATTGGTAACCGTCTAGTTTTTTATTTACATGTATCATTTTTTTGACATGATGCATTAGTAATAGTATACAAACCATGTACCATTCAGTAATCTTTTTTAATGACATGTGAAACAAAATACACTAACTAATATTCTTGTTTTAAAATCCCACAAAATGTAAGTTAAGTTCGTATAGTGTGGTGTGCCTTTTTTTCTCATGTTAAACTGAGTAGTGTAACTTGTTTGTATTCATTGGTTCTTTGATTGAACAAATTACCATACTTCAGTTCCATTACTTTGGTTCTAAACAAGAATGCACCAAGTCTTATTATTTCAGTCCTATGAGACCAAACGAAATAAAGACCTACGTTGCACACATAAATAATTCAAACACATAATGAGGCTAAGTAACCAAGGGGATAAGTGCAATACACATTTACCTTGGACTGCAGAACACAAACACATCGATAATTGTAGTACCAAGATAACTACAGAACCATCCAAACAGACATGAACATTCTTCTAAATGTTACTTGTTAAACAAAAGAGTTATGGCAATGTACTATACCAAAGTAAAAACAAATTGCATGTCAACTTGACTCTAAACTACAAATGACTCGGAAAACAATAAGTAGTAACAATGAAGAACCGCACGAGCATGTCAGATCAACTAGCAGATCAAAGGATTCGTAGGGCTACAACAACGAGGGTATATGCTTTTTAGTTTAGAGTCTTACTATATATGAGCGCAACAAGAAGGGTAAGAAAATGGCAACGCGTGTGGGATCACCGATCAGACGTGACTTAGGGTTAGGATGTATGGCGGCAAGATGAAACTGATCATGGCAGGAGAAGTTAATGAGAGAAAAATAGATTACTACGGAGTAAGATTATTAATTAGGTATAAAGTGTATATAAGGAATAACATTGAATTGATTATAATATGTCAGCCAGTGCCACGTGTCTTCACAATATAATTAGGTCTCTTTTTAGGTTCAACTATTTAGGCCTATCTATCATTTCTCTATTAATAATCAATTTAATGTTATTCCTTATACACCCTTTATGCCTAATTAATAATCTTACTCCCTAGTAATCTATTTTTCTCTCATTAACTTCTCCCACCATGATCAGTTTCATCTTGCCGCCATACATCCCAACCCTACGTCACGTCTGATCGGTGATCCCACATGTGTTGCCATTATCCTGCCCTTGTTGTTGCGCTCATATATAGTAAGACTCTTAACTAAAAATCATATACCCTCATTGTTGCAGCCCTACGACTCCTCTGATGCGCTAGTTGATCCAACATGATCATGCGGTTCTTCATTTATACTGCTTACTTTTTTCTAAGTCATTTGTAGTCTAGAGTCAAGCTGACATGCAGTTTGTTTTTACTTTGGTATAATACATTTCCATAACTCTTTTGTTCAACAAGTAACATTTAGAAGAATGTTCAGGTTTGTTTGGATGGTTCTGCAATTATCCTGGTACTACAATTATCGACGTGTTTGTGTTTTGCAGTCCAAGGGAAATGTGTATCGTAATTATACCCTTGGTTACTTAGCCTCATTATGTGTTTGAATTATTTATGTGTGCATCGTAGGTCTTTATTACGTTTGGTCTCATAGGACTGAAATAATAGAACTTGGTTCATTCTTCTTTAGAACCGAAGTAATGGGACTGAAGTATGGTAATTTGTTCAATCAAAGAACCAATGAATACAAACAAGTTACACTACTCAGTTTAACATGAGAAAAAAAGGCACACCACACTATACGAACTTAACTTACATTTTGTAGGATTTTAAAACAAGAATATTAGTTAGTGTATTTTGTTTCACATGTCATTAAAAAAGGTTACTGAATGGTACATGGTTTTTATACTATTACTAATGCATCATGTCAAAAAAATGATACATGTAAATAAAAAACTAGACGGTTACCAATATAGAGATAAAAATATTAAACGTGCTAAAAGTTGAGTATTATTATTGAAGGATATATTAGGAATATAATAAAAATTATGTAACCCACTAAAAAGATGACATGTGTCAGCACAAGAAAGTTAGGCCTCTAATTAGGTCTTCTAATTAGGTCTATGTAACAAATCTCAAGGAAGAATTAATTAAATCACAGAGTAGTATCAACTGATGAGTGCATGTATTTTTGTATATAAAGGCAACTCCACCGGCGGTCCTCTTTCCCTAAATCCTATTAGTAAATAATTTATATGAGTTTTTCCTTTTACCAATTCTATGCCTATAACAACCATTGATCCTAATGTTAAACAAATATTTTTAAGAACTTGAATGATGTACCTGCTTGGATCGATAATGCTATCTTCTGTTAGATATACTATTTTGTCTATCATGAGTATATTTGATTTGTATGTTAGATTATTATTAGCAATTTAATTGTTATTTTCTTAACCAACACACATTTATATGAAACGTAATGATACCCTATACAGTCTACAACACATTTGGTTCTTAACCAATATTGTTATTTCTTGTATTGTATGTTTAGTGCAATGCCTCTGTATTATATTTCTATTGCTTTTGCTTCATATTGCTAATGCGCATGTTTACAATTAACGTTGTAATGTCATGATATTCTACTACCTGATGTGTTAATTTCCAAACCGAGTAAATGTTAACTTGTATATATTTGATGATATAGCTAGCCATGTCGAATCTTGCGAAACTTGAATTTTTGGCTTTGGACATAAGTGGACAAAACTATTTATCTTGGGTTCTGGACGCCGAGATATACCTTGCTGCTAATGGTCTTGGTGATACAATCAATCAGACAAGAAAACAATTGTTGAATAAAAGGCTAAGGCAATGATATTCTTACGCCATCACCTTCATGAGAATTTAAAATTTGAATATCTCACTATTAAGGACCCATTGGTCCTTTGGAATCATTTGAAGGACATATATGAACATCAAAAAATAGTGATTTTGCTAAGAGCCTGCTATGAATGGGTTCATTTAAGGTTTCAGGATTTAAATCAGTAAGTTATTATAATTCGGCAATGTTTAAAATTACCTCCCAATTAACTTTGTGTGGAGAAAAAAATCACCGATGAAGAAATGCTTGAGATTCTCTACATTTCATGCCTCTAATTTGTTATTGTAACAACAATATCGTGAAAGAGGCTTTAAAAATCTTGTGATTTGATCTCTTGTTTACTCGTGGCTGAACAAAACAACGAACTCTTGATGAAAAATCATGAGTCACGTCCAACCGGATCTACTCCACTTTTGGAAGCAAATGTGGTAACATATAATCAAAGTGGAGGTCGCGGTCGTGGATCAGACCGTGGATGAGGACGCGGCCATGGACATGGTCGTGGCCAGTGGCATGGATTTGGCCAAGGTAATTATCATGGTTTTCAGTCTGGAAATACAAGTGGTCACAAAAAGTGTCAAGACAAAGGCAAAATAATTAAAAATGATGGTGGTGAAAAAGCAAAAGGTGCCATAAAAAATGGATGTTATCGATGTGGTAGTGTTAATCATTGGGCCCGTGCATGCCGCACACCCAAACAGTTGGTAGAATTCTACCAAAGGTCCCAAAAGAACAAAGGAAAAGGGGTTGAAGTTAACTTTGCATACCATGATGAGAAAAATGATAACTTTGATATTGATAGCTTTGGTATTGATAGCCTTGATGTTGATCCAAAAGACTAAAATGATACCACTCACTTGGATGTTAGCAATCTCCTCACAAATGAGTGATCCATAAAGACGATAGTAAGAATGTCAATAAAGCCAAGAATAAAATGTCTTCGCGTGGACGATGATCATGTTTTTTTTTCAGCTTATTTTCTTTTAAGTTTTCCTATGAGATGGACTTTATCTATAATTACGCACTTGGCTTAATAAAACATAAAACAAGTTATTTCCCTTTTAAAAATTTTACGTTGAACATTTTACTTATATTATTTGTTTATTTTGGATGTTAAATTAATAGATAAAATGTTTTCAAAATTCGATGACAAGAAAAGAAAAGGGGGAAATTATCTTAAAGGTCCAAAATATAGGGTGCTAGTCACTCTTTAACCAAAAAAACATTTTCTTCCCAAAAGAGTCCAGGGCGACTGAGAGATAGGGCAACTTAACCAGAATTCGTCAAGTGTCCGTATTTGTAAGGTATACGTATTTAGAGCAACTCGTACTATTAGGGCGACTTGTACTTAGGGCGATTGGCTTTTTTGTCATTTTACATTTTTAAAAGTACTGCCACATAGTACGACTACCTCAGGGCGACTCATACTTAGGGCAACCATACTAGGACGGCTAATTTTTTTTATACATTTTGTGTATTTAAAGACTAAAAAATACACCAGTACTACAAATATACGGGTCCACTTCATTTCCCACCTTCATCTTCTACACTCATTTCACACACACCTCTCCATCTACCCCTGTTTCCTCCTTTTGGATTAAACTCTCGTCATTTTCTTCCATTTCACCCATTTATGTTTGATTAAACACTCAACTATCTGCCATTTCATTACAATTACATTATTTTCTTCCAAACACATATCAGTGATTTTTCGGTCCATATGTGGTGCATACCGGTAAGTAGAAATCAGATTTATTATATTTCTAGTTTAGAAAATGTTTTGTAGTTGTTTTTTTGATGAATGAATAATGTGCACATTTGATGTTAAAAAGAATGAATTATTCAATAGGTTGGTGTTAGTGACTTGAACCCAAGAACATAAACTGATGTTGTTATTTGTGTTAGTTTTGTTTCGAAGTTGAAACTAATAGTCAAAACCTCTGTTATTGAACCTAATTGTTCTTTATATTGTTTCAGGATTATGTATCTAAAGTCATCATTAGGAGTAAATTGAATTACTTTTGGTTGATTAAACAAAAATTAGATGTGAAGCATCGTATTTTGTTTTGGAGTACATGTTTTGGACCTTGGTTGGATTTAATGTTGTTTGACCATGAACAACTACTGATAGATTATATGCTACGAAGACAACATAAAGTTGATGATCAGCATCATGATATGCCCCTCATTTATTATATGGAAGGTCATAGTCTATATTTTTGTCGCTGAGAGTTTTCTCTCATCACCGGTTTTTGTTTTGGAACTGTAAATTTTGACTTACATCCTTCTAGTGACCTAAAGTTTCGTAATAGGGTATTCCCAAATAAGATAGGTTTTATTATTACTAACTTAGATATTATTGGTGTTATCGAGGACGAGGAGATGTTTGCCAAGCTATCTGATGATGACGCAATATGTTTTTGCCTTTTGTTAGCTGCGAAGGTGATATTTATGGGTCGTTTGTTAACATTCAAAGTAGATGATACCTTGTTCAGGTTGGTTGAAAATCTTGAAGCATGGAATTCATTTCCATGGGGTGAGCATTTGTGGTGTCATTTGTATGATGAAATTAAGAATTTAAAACAACGGCATAGTGACGAGCACTATTATGGGTTGAAGAAAGATCGCAACTATGTTCCTATATATATGTTGTCTGGCTTTGTGTTAGCTTTCCAAGTTAGAAATTTATTTAAAATTGTAGCAATGGCCTTTTATGTTGACTTACGTTTGGTATATTATTTAGATTTAGATTTTTGAGACATTTGAAAGATGTGAAAGTTGGTGGATTAAAGACCCAAAAGTAATACCAAGAGCACTAGGCTGATCGAAGAAGTTGTTATTTACAAGATCTGATTATTCTTACCTTTTTGTAAAGGTTAGTGCTAAACTCTAAATATTATATTATTCGTAGTTTAGAACATATTTTATTAGTACATGTCACAAATTATTTCTATAATATCTTTAGGAATCAAGGTCAACATCAGATCTCCGACCTACTATAGCTGAGTACCAATCTTCCTGGTGGATAGATAATAACGTTTATTTTTAAGAGCACGTTCCTTGGGCTCCTCCTATAAAAGAACAGCATAGCCTTTTTGAAACATATCTAGCAAAGTCGGAGAAAGCACGCAAACGTGGGAAAACAGGTTTCATGGTTTCATCGATTGAAGGAACAAGTAAAATAGTGTGAAGAAAAAATAGCTTAACGATCTTGTGATTATGGAGTTAAATTCTCGTGTTTTCAAACCTGAGACTATTATTCAGGTTATGTTTTATTCCAACCATATATAATATCAAACTATTAAATTATTTGAAGTTTTGTATGTAACTATAGATGTCACTTTTCAGGTCCTTGCACATGAAAGAAATGATAGACAACCTAAGCTGCAGTTTACTGATGCATTTAGATGTATGACATCTGACTTATGTGATTCACTAAATAGCATGTTTGCTGATTTGATCTAGCATCACGATTCAGATGAAGATATTTCTCAAGTAATATTGTTAAACCTTATTCAATATCAAATTATTGTTTACGATCACTTAGCCTGATTTATTATATTTCTGCCTTATAGGATTATATTCTAGAAGAGGAATTAAGATTGTGTTTGGAAGATGAAGAAATGTTGCGTTGTGAACATGAAAAAATAATTTTCGAGGAGAATAGGTTTAGGTTGGATGAGGTAAACAGGTTGAGGTTAGAAGAAGAGAATATGTTGCAGTTGGAGGAGCAAAAGAAAATTAAGCGAAAGGAGTTTATGAATTCAAGTCATGGTAAAAGTATTTTGGCTAAGTTAGCACCTGCAAAGAGGAATCAACTTGGTTCTTCTTCAAAAAAGATAAATTCTAAAGTTAGTTGGGTTAAGATAAAAAAATACCGTCAACACGTAAATGATCCATGTACCGGTAAACTTCTTAAAAATGTGAAACCATGGGTTGAGGTATGAAACTTCTTCTAATACTTTACAAATCAATATTAAATGATACAATGTGTTATAACTTATACAGTTAATGTGTATATGTAGGATATTTCGCGAGTATTACATTGTATGGACACAGTTTGGTTAAGTGATGATATTGAACGTTTTCTAGGCCAACCCGGGCAAGTAAAATGTAAATTTCCATGGAACGATGATTATACTGTAGATAGGAATTTCTGGCTTAAGTTGGTTTGCTTAGACCCAGCAAGGAAAGGTTGGCTAACTGAAGAGGTATGTATTTATAGAACAACTATAAATACAATTTGTAATCATAAAGTCGTTGTTTTCCCTTTATTAAGCCATTCATTTGTTTCTTTCAATGAACAACACATAGACTTGTGGGTGGACTATATGTGGCATATCAGAACCGAGCATGCTAATTGGGCTATGGTTAGTTGCTACTTTGTTCAGCTCCTATTGCAAAAAGGCTTGCCCTTATTTTATGCTAACAAGAAGAGGTATACCACTCCATGGAGCGAGGTTGATCAGGTAAAACATTTACACTATATTTAGTGTATTTTTGGTTTGTTAGAATGTTGTTTAAATGATTTTTATAAACATAATAAAAGATATAATAATGTACTATTCAACATAAATACCTACCTTTTAAACCAGCATATACACTAAAGCCTTTCTTCATTAATTTTTTGCTTAATAATTTCATTTTGTATAACCATCCAAAAAACCACTACTATGTAGGTATTTATTCCAATTAATGAAACGGGTGAACATTGGTGTCTTGCCCGGTTTCATATTCTATCCGGAGAGGTCACGTTTTATGACACTGAGTACACATATGACTATGACTATCGCGATTGGTATGTCCAGCTTAGGCATTGTTTAAAGGTAACTCACAAACTTTTTAACGTTTATACAAAAATATATTTATATGTTTCCTTATGTTAAGTTAATAAAATAGTATACACTACTTAGTTTGTTACCCTCTATCTGGAGATGCATATCGACTAAACTGTAACCAAGTATACAGGTACACCAAATACATGTTACATAAACTTTTTTCCTATGTCTACAAACTTACCAATAATCATAACAAAACTAAGCGTACTATACAATAACTGAGTACAATATGTTTATTCTTGAGTATGCATCACCTGTGTTAGTTAGTCAAGTACAGCTTGCATAAAATGCAATAAGTAACTAAGTACAAGATTTATATGCATGAAATAAGGATTTTGTAACCAGTTAGAGAGCAATTACATTGGTTAGTAACTTGTTTCCCATAATAGCATTGGTTTATGTTCTATAATTTAGTATTTAATTGGCAAAAATGCTTTGACCCATAGATATGACATGCCTAAAACTTTTCTACACTACTAATCACATTAAATTGGGATGTCCTTTTCCTTCTAATATGATATAATCCCACTGTTCAGCTAATATACTTTTCTGTTACATTTTTTCTTTTTCCCTATCCTTTATATTTGGTCATTCCCCTACCTTTTTTAATACCACATTCCATTAACAAACCTTTTCATAACAAAAACTTCATTCCACAAAAATGTCTCACCTATCTCAACTAGCTGCGGATGCAAATCCCATCCAACTCACAAACATAATTGCTTTGTTGTTTCATAATGACAATCAAAGGGACTATCAGTTGGTTTGGGAAACATATGTATCTTGTTAACAATTAATGGTTCAATGTCAGGAGAGGCATGAGCAAATATTTGAGTTGCAAAGTTTGGTGGGGTCCAATGTTGCTGCAGAATCTGTTAGGTTTCTTAATGAGTTTTAGTATGATGAATTAGAGTTAACTAAGGGCATGATGAGGTTAATCTATGAGACACAGCTTAAGGTCCTTAAGAAAATATCTTTCATTGCTATTTTACGCAGACAGTGATTCAGTCATGTTCTATGTTGTGCTCCCTCTAATCTTCTGTCAAAGTTACCTTTTGTGTTCTAGTTGTTATGGTGGCCTTGTTGTCTGTTTAGTTTCTTTTGTCCTGGGAATCATCTTGTAGATGTCATGTTGTGGTGGTGTTATCTTTTGTTAAGTATGAAGGCATGTATGTTTAAGAAGGCTACTAGTTAATGAAGTTATCCTTTTCCATGCACATTGTTATTCCTTTGTGTTAACACTATTATTGAAAACATACATATAAAACACAATTAAGTTGTATCAAATTAATTAAAAACAAACCTTAAACTATAAACCAACAACATCAAAGTTACAGAGATCTTATAACTACATAAGGATTTTTCACATTTTTATTGACTTGTATGAATGTAAATTTATCTACAGGTCCAGCTTCCCGTAGTCCTAGAACGTGCAAATGTTTTTTAAAAGAAAGGAATAGATACAAGCAAGTATAGCATTACGTTTAGGCTAGCGGACAATGTTCCTAAGCAGGGGGGCGTATATGGTGATTGTGGTGTGTGGGTTTGTATACTTTTATATAGGTTGGCGCATGGCTTGTCGTTGGATGTGGATGATCCTGTTGACGTTGCCCTGGCATATCGTGAGAAGATGGTTCAATTTTTTTAACACAAATACTAACTATAATTCGGTAGCAAAACCTATGTTTACCTTATGTTTTCATTAACCTTTTGCGTCACTTAAACCTTGTACCCAATTTGTTAGTAGTTTGTGTTCATTGTTTTGATTTTAGTCTAATTTATTTATTAGCTTACTTACCCATAACTCAACAAACACCGAATATAAATAGAACAAAAGCAGAAGTAATAACAAAAGTATATACTCATTAAACAAGGAATTAACATTAATATAACAAAGATAATAGATAAGTATAAATTTGAATCCAACAAAGTTCAATACAAATATTATTATCAAAGACGAGTTCTAGTCAAAAACAATAGTAGCATCATCATGGAATTTCCTTTTCTTGTCTAAACTCTTTTAACGTAATCAAGGAACTCCTCTTTTTCAACCGGCCACCTGAGTACCTCATCAATCTTGACCAGAAGGTCCCTCACACACGCCATTTATTTGTCTTACCACAGTACATCTCCAAATCATCCCTGTGGCAGTGTTTCCTCCATGTGATGTTGTGACCTTTGGATTGGCATGCTCACACTTTTCTGGATCATGATAGTACTCATCAAAGTTGCGGAAACAGTGTTATAAGTCTTTCAGTTGTCATGACGTCTTTGATTAGAAACATTAAGTGTGAGCATGGGTTTGTGAATTGACTCTACTAGAACGAGGTATCTCCATCTCCATTTTTACTTGAGCTTGTAATAAAACAGTTAGCAATAAAGCTTATGGACGAATATGGCTTTGTGATTCGCCCGAGTCTGGTTGGATAAACCTCCGGATCCGTGAGGACCGACCTGTGATCAGGTAGATTCATCTTAAGAAGAATCTCCTTGACAGGATTTCCAATATAAGTATCGGATCATCTAATGTACAACCATCAGAGTCACCATACTTGCTTGTTCCCTTTATCAGAACGTCTCAAAGCACACAGCACGATAAGAGTGAATCAGTTAGTTACTATCTTACCGATTAAAGAGAAAAATTGATTTGAAAATCATTTGACATGTCACTTGAGAAAGTGTTTGTGTGACACATCAAGAGTATTTTATGGCACAAAATCAAATTTCATCAGAAACACATTTGTTTTAAAAGATTTACACAGTCAATGTGCTTAAAAATCAATTGTTGAGCACATCGAAAGGTTTTCCAAAAACTATTCGTCAATTCACTGCCTGGAACAAGTTTGATTCATAAAGAATCGCACCATTGTTGCTTTCCATTTGTCACAAGTTTGACCCATAATGGATCTCACATGTCACCTATCTAGAGCTTGTTTGATGTTGGTTCTAGAAGGATTTCAATCTTCATTGTGAGTACTTTTGTATCACTTGGATGTTCTGGCAATACCACAAGGATAATGCATAGGACTTTTAAGATCTTACATACTATCACAATGTGTGATGAGCATGCTTAGTTTGTATTAGTGTCCTAGCGAGATTTATGGATGATCTAATGGCTCTAGACTCTATAGTGCACATTTGGTTTTAGTAGTCGGAGGCTGGAACAAATTGCCACCTTTTCAATATCGTCTAACTCGGAGTGAGAGAGACAATAGAAATGTATTGATCTCCGTGAGATATGAAACAAGAGTCCTTTGAGGGATCTTGAGTGGCTAGGGAGGGTTGTGCAGCGTATCACTAGGTCCATGATACTTGTCTTCAATGTCAGCAATCAACCATGTGATTCTGACAGCATATGTAGTGACCCGGTTTCTGCCTAATGTTTAAGGAGGGCTGCTTTCTTTTCACCCTTTATCTTAACATTTCTTTTTCATTCTTCAACCCCTTCAGTGCTTACCGAGACTTCATTACTAGTACCTTGTTGGGTATGTTCCAGCACTAGCTCCATCTCAGTCCGCACTATTCCCTTATTCTCACTTTACTCCTTTTTTTAATCATACCTAAGGACTTCTACACTAACTAGTGGATTGTCCCTGGGTAGATCCCTCCGGCTCTGGCGGGATCGTGAGAACGAGTACCTAACCTTACCATCCTTATAACTCCGAAAAAGTAATTACAGGGTCGGTCTTTGGTATTTCCACACTTGCCGTCATACACCATTCGCTCCCCCTTAATATGTGCATCGATATTCGAAAGAGTTTAGCACATATGGGAGAGCCTACACTTGAGTCCAAAAGATCACATTTTTATCAGATTTTCATAATTAAATCACATTTTCTCCCCCGATCAAAAATTTCAAATCCGTTGAGATTTTTGAATCTCAATTGATTTAAGTTGGGAAAATTTGGGAGAAACTGTGTCTGATTTATACAGGTCGATAATGGAACTTATTATAACTGAGTATACGGATACAAAGTGCTTCTTAATCACTACTTTATTATGTACATATTACCACAACATATATAATAAGACTACCCCGCACGAGATGATGAAATCATTCGGTTCTCTTCAGCAGTCTGTAGTCTCCTTCTCTTATCCGTCCACCAACAAAGCTTTCCAGGTTCCTGAAGATTCTCCTTGTCTTGAGCCGTTTTTCGATAGCAAACATGAACTCCTTGCTTCTGTCGACATCTTTCTTTGTCCAAAACCGTGTGTTCAAACCCGGATTCATCCTGTTGACCTTAAATTCTTTGACCCGGTAGTCCAATGCTTCATCGATCTGTTGCAGAGTGTCGTCGCTGAACTTGTGGATCTCATTGAACCGCATGATCATCTGAACCCCATATTTATCCCTAAATGTGACGGCCCTTGGAGAGTCAATTACTGTGAAGTCGTGCTTGTACTCAAAGCCAGTGGCATCCCATCGAGGTTTGGTGAGGTTTAGCTGCGTCTGGTAGCTTTCTATCCCCAGCTAGAAGTCTTCTAAGTGATGTCTGATAACCAAGTTTCTGGTCCATAAGTTGACAGCAATAATGAGAATCTTTTTTGTCTTTGGGTGATAGATGGTTCAGGTGACCTTGAAGATTCAACAGGTACAGATCTTCAAAGTCACTAGGGTACAGGTATTTAAAGTCCCTTTCTACGATAATATATTCTTTAAGATTAGCTCGACGAAAGACGATCTTCTTCATGTAGTCGTACCCATATAAGGAGAAGACTTCAATTCAGACGACACTCAGGATTCGCATATGAGTCCGTACAGCTCTGCGATCACCTTCAGATGTGTGTCTGTCAATGTAGAATCGTTGTCTTTGGAACCACCAATGAGAAATACCGTACATAGCAGCGATGTCATACTTGCATTCATCTCTAATCTACATCTGATCAGGTACCATCTGCTCTAACCCAACGTCAGGATATTAAGCCACCTTCATCTTCGAGATGGACAATGCAGGTCTGCCAATCTTGCGATCATATCTTAGATAATCAAAGTCTTTGTTGAAGAAGAAGTATGGTTGTATTCTGACATGACCTGGTTCACCACCTAGTGGTAGTGGTTTGCTGACATTGTTCCTAAGGATTGCATCGTCCACTTGATCGGTGAGACGTTTGTGGCATTCTTCCATTTAGAACTGGAGATGAATCACGTTGGGATGAAAAACTTTGACAATTTCATATGCAGGGCCTTCCAGGTCTTTTTGTGTAAGTTCAGTGATCCCTTGCCTTTTGCAATACCAGTCCATAAATGTTGCCATATCACCGGTCTGAGCAAGTAACGAGTTCTCTGGTGGAGGTGCATAGGTAGACGTTAGAGCAGAGGCCCAGTTGTTCTTTGGGACAGTCAGGTCAGATGATGGAATGGACCAGGCAGGTTCTGGTGTAGCAGGTCTGTCTTCAGTGAGTGGCTTCCACCAACTCTGCCTCAAGTTCACCGTGGGAATATGATCACGTCCAATGTCTTCACCACCAGACGAGTATGCCTGTTCGTCTGCAGTCGTATCGTCATCCATATGGAGTTCTTCAGGAGTTGATGAGACAGACGGCTTAATTCTTGTGTCAGTCGTCGTCCAAGCCGTATATTCAGCTGAGGCAGCTGTCTTTGAAGAGCTTGGGGCAGCGGTGCTTGTAGACTGAACACCCTGATTGGTGGATGGAGGTGGAGGAGGAGATGGCACTTGAGATGATCCAGAAGCTCCAGAAGTTCCTGAAGCTCCAGATGGACCTGCTGGAGGTGGAGGAGGAGGTGGCTGATGAGGTGGAGACCCAGGTGGTGTTTTCGGTGAATCTTGTCTCTTTTTCTTCTTTTTGCGTGCTTCAGCCAGATCCGTTAGAAGCTGGTCAGTGTGATCGCGCTCCATTGACTTCTCCAGAGCTTCGTACAGTTTCTTGTGATCTTCGTGAGCTTGGTAGGAATTAGATTCCCACATGCGGTGGTGAAGAATCTCTTTCATATCGGCTTCTGGCAAGTCTCTGAAGCGATCCCTGAGAGGTGCTTGAAGAGCCCAGTTTACAGCATCCGTGACGATTTCATCCACCGCTTTGCTCACTTGATGGGGGATATCCAGATTCTCCAATTTGTACAATCTGGATCCTTGTTTGTCCATCCTTTCCTCCAGGGCTAAGTTGGCCTGTACCAGATCCGCCATGTGTTGTTCAAGCTCACCGATGCGCTTTATCAAGATGGAATCAGTGGCACTTTGTTGTGGTTGAGGTGGTAGAGGATGAGTTGTTGTTGTCGTTGTTGTTGTTGCTGTTGCGGTTGCGGTGGTTGGTAGTGGCCGATGTATATTGGGAGAGTCGGGTCTTGAAGTGACATCAATCACCGGTGATGTCATAAGAGGAATTGCAGACGTGTCTTGATGGATTGTGACAGACACCATCGATTCAGCCTCGGTATCTGCAGTTGTCTTCTCATTATCTGCTTCAGACGGTTTATCATTGAAGAATTGATCGCCAAAGCTGAAGTCTTTAGCGAGGTGTTGTAGAGAAGACAACGTCCCTGTAGAGCTAGCAGGTTCCTCGGGAATCACCGGTTCTTCAACTGTCAGCTTTAGATTCTCCTGTACTTTAGGGTATGCAGTGGCAATGAACCCTTCATCCATTTGCTCAGGATGTGGTCGATTTGAAGCATCAGTGGCCTCAACGTCCGTGTGTTCAAGGTTTGGTCCAGCATGAACAACGGGAGTTGATTGAGGTTGAGGCGCTGCATCATCACCAGGGTTTGGTCCAGCCTGGCCTTCATCTTGTATACCAGGGTTTGGTCCAGCCTGGCCTTCGTCTTGAGCTCCACTTGTGACCACGGGAGGCATTTCCTCATCGGATTCCGTGTCACTGTCAGACAAACCTAGTTCAGCATACAGAGAAGAGTATTCTTCATAACCTGAGTGTTCAGTTGGTGTAGGAGTACGTCTTTGAAAGATATACTGTTCAACAGGGCTCTTTTTATTTGGAGTCTGAAGGTTGAGAAGTACTTGAGCAGCTTGTTCCTCACCAACTTTATCTTTCCCCTTTCCCGGCACCTCTGGAAGCGGTTGAAATTTTCCAGATTCAGGTTCCCTGATCACCACCGGTGGAAGTGGACCCTGACGAACCGAGTGAACATCCTTTAAGCTTTCTTCCAATGCCTTTTGTAGATCAGCCTCTTCATCACCAATCCTGGGTTCATTCTCTGGAACACCTTCGTCAACAAATTCATCTACCAACCGAGGAGAGCTCTTTTTCGTTCTCTTCTTCGCCACCTTACCGGCTTTGGATCGTTTTGCTGGAGATGGTGCCTCAGATGTTTCCGTAACCAGCTTGCGTTTCTTTTCCTTAGGCTTGGCCGGTACAGGTTTAGGTTTCATGGTTGCTCCTTTAGGTGCTAAGGGCTTAGATTGCTTGGTTGCCTTAGCCGGTTTGGGTGCAGGAGAGTCAGGATCACTAACTTCTTCACCAGCAAGATATCTTTGATGCTTAGCTACTTTCTCCAGATAAGCATTGTAGTATTGTGCACCTCGAATGTCATCAGTGATGAGTTCATTCGGAATAGGCATCCCAAAGACTTCCCGTTTGGTCCCCTTAGCACTGAACTTGAGATATCCCAGAACAGGTTCTTCAGTAGGCAAATGGAGTGGAGACTCTGGTCTTGGATGGAACTTGTGCTTGCGTTGTAAGTGAAAGATAATCAGCTTGGTGAACCTAACACTCGGGATTACAATCAGGGTGGCTTTCTTCTTTCCCTGAGTATGTTGTGCTAGGTTCTTTTTGTCTTCAGTGAAAGTATGGATAGATTGGGTGAATTCTTCCCACATCCTTTCTGCATAATCGATATGGGCTCGATTGATGACGCCCTAAAGGATCTGCAACACTGGAGCTCTTGGTCTTTCAAACCCTGAAGTCTTTCCCGTGAGGCACAAATTGATGATTGTTGTGAGTGCTCTCCAAGGTTGAAACATGTCATTAGCCACAACATCAGATAAGTGTCTGACAACCTTCGGGTACCCCAGATCGTTGACAATTTTGACAAGAGCATCAGTAGTTAAAGGAGAAGAAAATGCATTGTTGCTGTCGACTGGTGTGATCTGAAGGGCGTCTCTAAGCGTGTCTTTGGTGAGATTGAACCATTGCTCATCTAGTTGACACTTGTAACACCCGGTGATTTTGTCATACTGAATAGTGTCCCAAAACTGCTGAATATAGATTGATGGAATTGTTGAAGAGGCAACAAAGGCTCTGAAGAAGTTGGTTTGCATCAGGATGTCCACAACAATCTTGTAGATTGGATTACTTTGCGACCTTTCCATATCTAGATAGCAGTTGCTTTTTCCTATAGGCACCCATCTGATGCGAGGCAGGATTTGCTCATCAGTACGAGCGGGTGGTGCCATAGCAGGTGCTTGTTCAGCAGGAGCATCAACATTAACATCAGCCATTGTATCTGCACAGTCACATTCACAGAAAGACGTACATACAGAAAGGAGATGTTAGATGTGAGCAGATGCTCTGGAGTTAATCAGTTATGGACAGATTCCAAGAGAAGGACACATAGATCAAATTTAAAATGGTGATCAACAGTTAAGATCAACTCTTGAGTTAACGGAAGTTAACTCATGGAAGAGAAGACAAGGTGCAATAACCAAACCACAATGATCAAAACGCAATTGTCAAGCAATGCTAGACAAAACGCAAGGGTTAAAGCACATTATACAAAACGCAGTGTGACAGAACGCAAGGAGCAAAACGCAGACAATCAGCAAAACGCAATCGCACAAAACGCAATGAATATTTTATAAGAAATAATCAAAACGCAGTCAAGCAAAACGCAATCTATCCCAAAACGCAAGAAGCAAATCGCAACTAGCAAAATGCAACAGGCAAAACGCAATAGGCAAAACGCAAGAAATATAATAATCCAAAATAATCAAAACGCAACCATTTGAATTTTTTTCGAAATAAGGGTTTTATTATTTTAATCATTTAATGGTCTTCATAGCAAAACGCAATGCTTGCGTTTTGACCTGTTTAACAGTTAATAACCAAATCGCAATAAGGAGACACTGAGCAAAACACAATTAAGAATATCATATCAAAACGCAACCACGAACCAATACCTAAAATGCAACCAAGAACATTTAAGCAAAACGCAACCAAGAACCCTCAACTACGCAGATTCAAACTTACAACTCTAGGCCTCCAAGGCTTAACTAGATCATCATTTACATTCTAAACTACTCACTAACCTAATAATCGACAACGGGAGGTCACCACACAAATCATACTGCCCCAATTTTGACTTAAAAGTCAACCTAAGTGCGAAAATCACAGGGACCATAATCTAGCAGGGGAGAAGCAATTAATACATCAATGAAGCATTATTTAAGTGATCTAATGCTAACCCAATGCTCAAAACTTAATAACGAACACTCACCTAGATTTAGATGATGATTAAGCATGAAAAACCTTCAAAATATAAGATTTAGTGAGTTTCGGGCCATGGTTTTATAGATAACATATGCTTAGATGATAAACAACAATAACTAATCGTTACCTAGAAAAAGAAACACACAGATGGCCACGAATCGAGTAAATCGCAAAAAAAAAATTGTTTTGGGTTGAGAGAGAGAAATGAGAATGTTTGACTAGATTTTTTGAAATTTTGACCAAGTCAAAACGCAAAGACTTTTTATACCTAGGTTAAACTTTCATCAGTTGGCAGAATTGGCCCCTCCTTTTCATATTTCTTTTCATGTAAGGTTATAATAGCTACTAAGGGTTTAACTAAATTGCATAAATGGCACAATTGGTCCTCTATGTATTATGAGTCTAGTAAACAACTAGAAATTAGCACATAAGACCCTATTACTGCACATAAATGACAACTTTGGCTTTTTAAGTTAACATACGTTTAACTCCCCCTCAAAATGTAACCCTATTAGATACAAAACATTTCTCAATTATGTATACGAAGTGTAAAAATTCCCGTTAAATGTCATAAATTTGAAATCCACTCTCCCCCTCAATTAATGACCCGTTTTCTATTTAAAGAGTTGTAGTCGTTGATTGAGTGTCAAATTTTGAGAAATTCAGGTCCGAATGATTTTCAAACACTACATTTCCCCCATTTAAAACACAAATAATTTTTTGAAGAATCATAGATGGAAAATCATTTGGATAAAAAGAAGACTTCTCTTGTTGGTCAAGAAATAATGCACTTAGGCGTACATTAGATCGAGGTTGTATGGATATAAAGTAATCCATGCCCGGGAGAACTTAATCACCCGTTGTCAGGAATAGTCGTCTTTTTGGCGACATGATTTCCTTATTTTGAAAAGCGGGTTGCAGTCTGAAATAATTGCAAGCCATTTAGACATGTTTTGAAAAGTTTGAACTTCCGTTCGAGCTTCATTTAAAGGCCCGTATCATTATTGAATGACATTTCTAGGTCCGTAAATGTTATCGATAAGCAGAAGACATGTCTTGAAAAACTATTTTTGGTATTTTCTATTTTTTGATTTTTATAGATTTTTGTTGGTTTTATAATTTTGTAATTTCTTTTTAAGTTGGAATATGTACAGATTTACATAGGATACTTGAAGCTAATATGTTACTCATCCTTATCATCCTGAAGACGTTTGAGTGTCTCTGGCTTCATACTCTTCATGTCAAGCCGCGGGAAAATGAATTCGAATCGTTCTTTGGGTAATGCCTTAGTGAATATATCCGCCAGTTGATACTATGTCATCATGAAATACAACTCAACCACTCCCTTTTCCACTTGTTCTCTGATGAAATGATGTCGGATGTCGATGTGTTTAGACCTGGAGTGCTGGACGTTGTTGCAGCAGAGAGCTATGGCACTCTTGTTGTCACAATACAGAGGGATGTGATTGTATGCAAAGCCATAATCCGATAATTGAGACCTCATCCATAGGATTTGGGCACAGCATCCAGACATCGCGATGTATTCAGCCTCTGTAGATGAGATGGACGTGCTAGTTTGCTTCTTTGATGACCAGCTTACTAACTTAGCACCAAGGAACTGAGCACTGCCAGATGTGCTTCTTCAAGTGTCTTGACAACCTGCATGATCTGCGTCTGCATATGCTGTTAGTGCCATGGCGGTGTCTTTCGGATACCAAAGACCCATATTTATGGTTCCTTGAAGATACCGAAAGACCCGTTTAACTGCTTCAAGGTGCTTTTTAGTGGGCTTAGATTGATATCTAGCACACATGCACACAGCAAAGACAAGGTCAGGTCGACTGGCTGTGAGATACATCAGGGATCCAATCATACTGCGATATTAAGTCTGGTCAACAGGGATCCCTGAGAGGTCCTCATCCAGTTTTGTTCGTTCCTCCATAGGAGTGTCAACAGGGTCACTTTTATGAAGATCAAATTTCTTAAAAATCTCATTAGCGTATTTAGATTGATTTATGAAAATGCCTCTAGGATTCTGAGAAATTTGTAAGCCCAAGAAAAAGGATATTTGACCCATCATCGACATTTGAAATTTAGAGCTCATTTCATTAGAAAAACGGTCACAGTCTTTGGGATCAGTCGAGGCAAATATTATATCATCAACATATATTTGAACATGAAGAGTGTGTTTGCCTGTTTTCCGAATGAACAAGGTTGGATCGACTACACCCTTGGAGAATCCTTGTGCCAGAAGAAACTTCGACAAAGTGTCATACCACGCCCGGGGTGCCTGCTTTAACCCGTAAAGAGCTTTCTTCAGACGGTAGACATGATGTGGACGATCAGGGTCAACGAAGCCTTCAGGTTGGCTAACATAGACTACTTCTTTAAGCTCGCCATTTAAGAATGCAGTTTTCACGTCCATTTGATAAACTGTCATGTTTTTGCTGGCAGCATTGGCAAGAAATATTCTGATAGCTTCAAGTCTGGCGACCGGGGCGAAGGATTCTTCAAAATCAAGACCTTCTTCTTGACGATATCCTTTCGCTACAAGACGTGCCTTGTTTTTCAACACGTCACCATACTCGTCAAGTTTCACCTTATAAATCCACTTGAGAGCAATAATCATTGCACAGTCTGGAGGTGGCACTAATTCCCATACGTCCAGTCGATCAAATTCATGGATTTCATCTTGCATGGCTTGAAACCAGCAGTCTTCAGTAACAGCAGATTTGAAGTTTTTTGGTTCGACTTTGGACAGTACTGAATTGTAGAAGCACCACACCACAAAGCATCTTAGCAAGCAATTTTCGAGTGGAATACCGGTTGAAGGGTTCCCAATAATATGTCAATAGGATGAGAATCGGTACCATTTTCTGATATTCAAAAGCGGCTGATGTATTAGGTTGGTTCAGTTGTCATGATTACCCTAGACATGACAATGATGCTTCCACAATTCGAGTCTTCTGGTGAAAACCCATTGACAAATTGGTTCGAGATCAGCCACCAAAAAAGGATAACTTCAAAAGATTGAGCCTCAGCTGCAATACCATGATGTAACCGAAGAGGATATATCCGAGGATGATGTTGAAATACTTCCCGATGATGCATCTTGATCAATAGGGATGGATACTGATGGACTGTAGGGTTGAACTGGAGCTTGAGCTGGCAGGAGCAAGGTACCGAGATGATCAATCCGTGGAAGACTCAAATAATCATCAAACATAGGCTGGAACAAAACTCCAGTCCTTTATTGTAAGGGGGGGGGGGGGTGGGGGTGGAGAAACATAAGGTTCTGAGGAGGAAGATTGGGTACGAGCCTGAACTGATAGGTCCAGGCCGTCCAAAAGTTAGGTGCGGGTTCCGGACTTGAGTGTATAGGAGTCGTTTTGCCCAATCAGCTCAATCGAATTAACGTGAATAGTTTCCATAATTTGTCGGGTATCGTTTTGTTGTAGATCGTAACCATTCCCATTTGGGTGTTAACCGACAAAAAACCCAATGTCCTGCTTTAGCTTTTGATTGCATTTTTAATACCACTATAAAATATATAATACTAATAAACCTTAAAGAATTAAGAAAATACCTAAGGAAATTCACTTCTCAAAAATATATATAATATACATATATAATACATATATTTAACCCGATAAATATGAATCACAGTCGGAGGTCGTTTCCCCAACGACTAGTGAAATTGAAACCTCGTTTAAGCTTGGATTATGATTTGAATAAGAAAATAGATGATTAGATATCTATGGACTACTAAAAAAAAGCAACGAATTAAAAATTGAAAATTAAAAAGGCAATTTAAACAATTACGCTAAAACGAAAACAAATAAAACGTAACAATTAAGCAAATAGACTAAAATTAAACCTAAAATTGCAAACTAAGTTGCTAACCTAAATTAGGATAAAAGAAAAATTAACGAAAAAATAAAAATATTTTCTTTGATTATTATGAATTTTTTTATATCAATTAAAAACTATTTAATTCATAATTAAATCCTAAAAATAAAAAGAAAATAAAAAAAATTGAAATTATAAATTTCCTAAGTAAAAAAAAAAGTAAAAGAAAATTTTAGAAATAAGAATTATTAATTTTGCCTTTTTTTAGATTTAAAGAATAGTGAATTTTTTCAAAAATTGAACTAATTAAAAAAATTAAAAGTATAAAACTAATAAAAATAAAATCCTAAAAATTTATAAAAATTATACGAAATAAAGAAAATATGCAGAAATTTTATAAAAATAAAAGCCCTAATGTTTATCTTTTTAACAAACTTTAATTAAACTATTAAATCAGAACGCCTAATTAAATAATTAAAAAATTTAATTAAACAAATTAAAAACTTAACCTAACACTAACTAAGGACATAACGATTCAAAGACCTAAAGACTAACTTGAGAAATTGACTAACAACGAGGGAAACTAACCTATGAAACTTGAAAATTAACAAAAACAGCCCCTGAATCCTAACCACCGTTTTCAAAGAATAAGCCCAATAAAAGCCTTAAAATAAGATGAACTAAAAAAGTGCTTTTTAGGAAAATCTTAAAAGAAGAAAGTTTGGAGAATAGGCCTGGCAGAAAAACTTTAAACAAAAGCTATTTGAGCTTAAAACCACTAATGAAGCTCTAATAAGAACTTATCAATAAGCTTCCTCAGAAAGAGGTGTTTGCCTTTGGTGTTTACTAAAAAGCTTGTAAAAAGCTCATTTTAAGCTCAAAATGAGAAAGGAAAGGTTGTTTTCTAGACAGCCTTTATGAGTTGCTTAATCTAAAAATAAAAAGAAATCTAGCTAGAAAACACTGAAAAGACACTTAAATTGATGATGAAAAGTATCTAACTCAGGAATGACTCAAAAAGCTAAAAATTAATAAAGGCTAAAATGCTAAAAGGCCAAATAGATACTGAGCGTAATGAAGACTTATAAAATCAACTAACAAGTTACTTATTTAAACTAAAAAAATTCTAACACTATAAGCGCTAAAATTTAAATCTTAAAAGCTAAACTATTCTAACTACTGTTTTTGGTCTTTTTGGTTTAATGACTTTTAAAGCTAAAATGTACTAAAGTAAATAACTAGAAGCTGAAAGTTAAGCCCTAATATATATTAATTTACTCTAAACTATAAGCTATAAGAAAATGTAACTCCTAAATCCTAAAGATTAAAAGCTAAAAACAAGGCCTTACAAGTGACAGCAAGAACAGCTAGTTCCTGCTGATGCACTTAACAAAAAGTACAAATCAATATGCAGGTTGACCTTGAGGGAAAGCCTGCCCACAAAGACACTCTTATAGTGTATAACAACACAATGCAAAACTAACAAAAGCTCAAAAGAGCTAAAGATCAATATAAGCTAAAAAACTCAAACTACTAAGTACCCTGGTGCTAAAACACATATATTAACATCGCTCATTTGATCAAATTTAAACTTCAAACTAATTGTTCAAACCTTTTTAAAACTTGCTTACTTAAGAAATCTCAGCTGTCTAAAGAAAATTTACAAAATATATTTGACTTTTCATGGTCAAACTAGCTTAAACCAAACACCTCTTAAGATCTTCAAATTTGTAAAAAACTTTGAAAATGAATCCTAGTCTAAAATCCTTTGATACCAGGTGAATTTTAGCTTATAATAAACTTAACAATCATGATTTAACCACAAATTTAAGCTAAAATGAAATATCTAAGATAATGCTAACTAATATTTTTGGTTTTTATAGTTTTTAGACAAAAATTGAGAAAACAAATTACTATAACTAAAAAGCTAAAAAAAAAGCAGATGCAAGTTTATGACTAATGAGACTAATAAGCACAATCAAACAAAGAAATAAGCACTAAGAAAAGCAGATAAGCAAAATAAGCATAGAAGCATATAGACTATTAAGCAAATTTTAAGCAAATCTAAACTATGAATTAAAGAACAAAAGTAATTTAAATGAAAATTAACCCTTAGCTTCAGCTAAACAAAAGCTTACACAAAATTAAGATGCTACAAGCTCTAGCTTATCCTATTGGATAAGCTAGTAATGTCCATGGGAGCTCATCCATAGTTAGCTCCCCATCCATAAGCTTATAAATCCAAATTACAAAGGTAATTAAGCTAGTTGATTGATTTAAGTAGATTTATTACTGAATTAAGCTATATTTTAGCTTAGAGACTGAAAGAGGTTTTAAGTAGCTTAAGAGAATTTAGCTTAACAATTTGAAGGAAAATGAGAGCTTATGAGAGATTAAAAACAACTGAATTTTCATTAACATAAAGCTTGGTTACAATACTTGAAAGGAAAATTACAAAGTTAGAGAGAAATTTAAGCTAAACTTAAAACTAAAAGCTACTCTATGTCTACATACTGTGTGTGTGCTTTGTGAGGGTATTTATAGGCTGCCAAAGAAGGTTCTAGTCTCTCTTGATGCACACGCTCCTCTGAATCTTTACCATTCATTTTCTTCAATCATTGGATCATAAGTTTGAGCCGTTGGATCAAATGCACACTCACACGGATTGCCAAGCTGTCATTCTTTGATGTGACAGCTTGTGCTAGTTGTGTGAGAGCATTTAGTGTAAAAATTGAGCTTCACTTGTGCTTTCCCTTTTGTACACGATCCTTGCTTTGGCCAAGTGAGCCAATGAGAGCTTTGATAAGACTGTTTTGACCTTGCTATTGTGTAAGAGAGCCCTTGAATAGTCTGATTTGCCCATCAATTTGCGTTTGCCCTATGATTTACCTTGGATGGTGAAATGGAAGTGACGATGAACAGTAAATTGTTCTTTACGCCTTTTATAACTGAAACACGGGTTAAAATATTTAAACTTTGGGGAAATTTCATAAATGGCCCTTGTCTTTGTTCATCCATAGTTCTGGTATAAAAGGATTTTGAGAAATAGCAAGATTGGTCCATGTAGTTTTATGAAAGGGCTATTGGGCTAAGGGATTGGGCTTTTGGATCCGGGCGAGGCCCATTTAGGGTTTAAAGGACTATTTTTGCAACTTTTGAAACTTGAAGGACTATTTTGAAACATTTTGGTTTTTGTTGACTTTTGTTGACCAAGATTGACTGGAGTTGACTGTAGATTTGACTTTTTCATGGCTTTGCTTCCGGCTTTTGTACACTCTTCCGTTCTCGTGTCCGTGCTTGCCCGTTTTCTTGTGATTTTTGATATATCCGTTCCTGCACATACAAAACACAAATACAAGCATATTGTTGCCATTTTTGGTCTGTTTTGGGTTTATTTGGGCTATTTTAAGCATAAATGGATATGTGTATTTTACACTTATCAATACGACGTATATATTGATGTGGATATGGCGTATTCTTCAAAGTCAGGCAATGGTCTTTTGATTCGTCAAAGTCTTGGATACGTCGTATAGGT
>BQNB010100203.1:0-24754 GCA_026074375.1 Tanacetum coccineum | reverse complement strand
CCATGAGTTCGCCGGTGAACCTTTAACACTTCCTGCGAGGAATGATCGTGAATTTGAGGAATATCTTAGTCTTATGACAGTGCTTAATGAAATTTCAACTTCCCAGGGAAATGTTCATCAAAATTCAGTTATCGAGTCTCTTCCCATATCTCTTATCCCCGTTGAAGATAGTGAGCCCACTCAAGAAGAGATTGATATTCTACTTGTTCCAGATAATTTAATTCCGTCTGGTGTTGAGGATCTTGATTCCGAAGATGAAGTTAATGAGTCACCTAACCTTGATCACCAAGAGGATCCGTCAATTACTCGACCTCCACCGGAACCTCCGGATATTAAGAAATGTGTTGAACCTAAAGCGGGTATTATGATAATCAAAGAGTTTAAGGGTGTTTCTAAATCTCATGTTTTTATGACCGGTATTTTACCCACCCTTTCTACCCTTGTTTCAGATTTACCCTTCATTTCCTCATTTGTCTCCTTCGAGAATGAAAACACCATTTTTGACCCTGGCATCGTCACGTTTCTAGAGCCGGTGGCATCTCATAGGGATGAAACTTTCATATACTTTCATGTTTGTCCAAACATTAATGAAAGCCCGATTGAGATCTTCTTTTCCATTTTCTCTCCCTAAGGACGAATTAATTCAGGGATCGAGTCGAGCTTGCAACTCGGTGATAAAAAACAAGCCGCTTCGTGGGAGTTCACCCCATGCTTATCATCTCTATTTTCTTTCTATTTTCTTATCTAATGTGTTGTGTTGAGAGAGGCTTGTTCTCTTTCCGATTTCTCGATGTTTGTTGTTTGTTGTGATTTTTGCAGGATTCTCCCAACTATTTCTTTGAAGCCTCTCGTGTCCGGTGTTGTTTCCCGTTCTACTCGAGCTTCTCCTCCTTTGTGAATTTAGTTTGGGAAATCCATATCCTTTCATCTAATCGATTCAACGTTTATCTACGTTTATCTTTGCATAATTTCATAAACGGCTTAGATTACGTAGAAACCCGACTTTAACATTGAGGCAAAGTTTCATTTTAGTTTGGGGGAAGGAATCTATCAATTTTTTGATGTTGCTTGTTTATTGTTTTGTTCTCACATACCCGTTTTACCACAAAAATAGCAAAAATTTTTAATTTTTCAATCTTGTTAAAAAAAATGTGTTAAGACAAAAATGTAGGTTTTCCGCGGGTAAGAATAAAAAGTAATTTTTACCCGATCGTTCGTGTCGAGTTCTAGCTTTCTTCTTAAAACAATTAATGATGGATAGTTTTGATGCTTAGTCTATGTAGACTGTCAAAACATTGTATTGACTTGAATCGTTAGTAAATGAAGACTTGTGCTAAGCTTCAAGAAGATTTTATATAGGCCGAGTTGGATTTTATTATAGGCTAAGTAATTGTGCCAAAATTTCTTTTGTGAGAATAAGAGATGATCGTTGTTGTTTACGAATTAGGATGCTAAACAAGTTATTTTGGAACTTAAAGGGCTTTATGAGAATAACTTGTGATTTTTCTTCCCGGAAGCTCTTTAAAATGATTAATTATACGTGTTCTCTTTAATTTTTGCAAATTAGGTTTTTACTCTTAAAAGTTCTTATCAATATTCAGAGGAAAGCTTTATCGATGATGAGTCAAAATCATTTGTAAATAAGAATTTAGTTCGTGTTTTATATTTGGTTTTCTAATAACAAAAATTGTTACTATTTGCAAAACTTTTTATATAAAGCTTAAAAAAAAAAAATCTATAAAAATATAGTTGGTAAATAAAAAGGATGGCAATTATAAATCCTTAAGTGTTAATAATTATTATATTCAAATCTCCATCGCAAAAGTACATGGGATTTGTCGGTATATAATAGTACGCGAGCTCTTTTTTGTTGTTTATAAATGATGTTTATTAACACATATTTATGTTTCAATTGCAGGTTGGTGAAAAGTATGTAACTGTTGAACAGTTCAAAGAGTGCCTAACCTACTATGCTCTGGCTAATGGTTTCTCATTGTGGTATGAGAGGAGTTCTGGAAAGAAGGTGGTGGAAAAGTGTGGACAAAGACCACCTAGGTTTTCTGTTCCTGAGAAAGGTAAACAAAGAAAGCAGAGTAGGTATAAGGGGTGAGCATGGTGCGGTTTGGTGCGGTTTTTGACTAAAATCGAACCGCATCCGCACGTGCGGTTTCTACAAAAATAGAAACCGCACCGCAACATATTTTGCAATTTCGGTTTTGCAGGTTTTTGCGGTTTTTACGGGTTTTGCGGGTTTTAACCGCACCACACCATCACTTATGATTTATATAATTAATGTGGGTTTTTGGTTTACAATGTTGATTTTTCGGTTATAACTAATGTAACCATACACATTACTTATGAATTATAAAAATATTAATGATAATATGCACTAGAAGCCTTATAACACACATTAAATAATCAATGTGCCGTTTTTTGGTTTTAAAATAATCAACGTGCGGTGCGGTGCGGATTTTGTGGTTCGGTTTTACGGGTAAAACCGCAACCACACCACAATTTGTGGTTTTTATTTTTTCTTAAAACCGATCCACCGGTTTGTGCCGTGGTGCGGTTTTTGCGATTCAGTTTTTTGTGGTTTTTGAAGTTTTGTGGATTGCGTTGCGGTTTCTGCTCACCGCCAGTGGGTATCTTAGTGCTAGTAGGGATGAGTTTCCTGCATGTCCTTGGAGATGTTATGCTAGGTGGATGACTGAGGAAAAAAAATTCATTGCATACCTTTAGAAGATGAGCATACATGTGTTAGGAATTTCAACTTTGACTCATTGGTCAACTATACTAGATTAGAAAAGTCTTTGGTGATAAAATTAAGGCTAACCCAAATATTAGGTTGTATGATATAGCTGACTTAGTGATGAAAAAGTATAAGTGTAAGGTTACCCCCAATTGGTGTACAAATGCTAAGAAAAAATTGATTGTTAGAGTATTGAAAAAATTGTTGGTGAGTGTGAACATTATTGCTTTGCTGTGAGATCTTATGGAAATAGAAATTTTAGATTTTCAATACTTAGGTTCACTCTAAAGTTCGGGTAAGTGACTGTGTTAATCCTGATGATCAAAACATACTTGATAGGTTCTATGTGTTTTTTGCTGGACTGGCAGATAAATGGAAGGCAAGGGTTATGTAGGAAAGTAATTGCATTAGATGGTTGTTTTCTGAAAAGTCCTAATCAAGGTGAAATACTTACTGCAATTGGAAGGGATGAGAATAACCACATTTACCCAATAGCTTGGGCAATGGTCAATGTTGAAACAAAGACAACTGCAGTTAGTTTTTGTAGTTGTTGGAAGAAGACTTGGGTTGCAAGTGAAAGAGGAAAATGGGCTAATCTTATTGTTTTTTGATCTATCATTAAGGTAAGTAATTTATCTATGTTATAAAACTTGCCCTCCTTTATATCCAACCATTATATATGTTCTAATAAAATTTCATTTGTATAGGGTCTTATGAAAGCTGTTAAAGATGTCATGCCAAATGCTGAGCACAAGCAATGTGCAAGGCATAGTTATGAAAACTTTAGGAAATAATATCCTAGGTAAGAGTTTAGGCAATTGTTCTGGGCAACATCTAAAGCCTCATACCCTCAGCTTTTCAACAAGATAATGGATAAGATAAAAAGTGCTAACCTAAATGCACATAAGTATCTTATAGATAAGAATCAAAAAACATGGTCAAGAGCTTTTTATGAGGTTGACAAAGGTTGTGAAGCAATAGAGAATAGCTTTAATGAATGCTTTAATAGTGTCATTGTTAGTGTCAGACATAAGCCACTATTAACTATGCTGGAAGCTATTAGAGTAATAGTTCTTGAAAGGATGAACAAAATGAGAGAAATTAGTAGGAAATGGAATCCTGGAGTATGTCCCAACATCAAGAGGAGATTGGAATGGCTGAAGAAATAATAGAGGTAATTTTCCCTTCAATTTTGTTAGTTTAGGTATTGTTTTGATTGACACTAATAACCAATGATTGCAGGTTTTGGCATGGTATACCTGCTGGTGGAAATCTTTTTGAGGTGAGATCGAGGAGTGAAGGATTCACAGTTGATGAAGGAAAGAAGACATGCAGTTGCAGGATGTGGCAGTTATCAGGAATACCTTGTGTTCATGCCATAAAGGTAATCTTCTTGATAAATAGGGTACCTGAGAGTTATGTCCCAACTTGGTTTGAAACAGATTTGTATTTTGTTGCTTATCACCACTTTCTTAAACCAGTTCCTGGTATGAATTTCTGGCCTGATCAGAGCATGTATTCAATTGTCTTGCCACCAAAACCTAAAAAAATGCATGCTAGGCCAAGAAAGAAAAGAATCGGATCTAAAGGTGAGAGTGGTAGTTCAACTAGAGTGTCTAAGCTAGGTTCACAAGGAAGTTGTTCAAATTGCAAAAAACCTAGACACAACAAAGCAAGTTGCAAAGAACCAATACTTGAACAAACACCAAAACCTAAAGGAGTGCCAAGTAGGCCTAGAAAGAAGCAATCTGTTGTAAATATAAAGGATGTTGATGTTAATGTTAGAGGTACATTCAGGGATGGATCTGAACAAGGTGGTAATAGTGGGGCTTAATAGGGTAGTACGGTTGTGGGTAGGCCAAAAACAGTGGTGCATGTGGGTCTAAACAGGGTAGTACAGTTGCAGGTGGGTCAAAAGGAGGTCCAAGTACATGTGGGTCTAAAAAAGGTGGTGCAAGTGGGTATAAATAGAGTAGTGTAGGTGTAGATGGGTTAAAAGGAGGTGCAGGTGCATTTAGGTCTAAAAGGAAAGCTATGTCGGAACACAAAAAAGATAGGGTAAGAAGAGGGTTGGGACTTCTAGATTTGCTAGATGGTTTGGATTGCAAGATGGTTTGAATTGCAAGATGAACCAGTGCAGACTCAAGATGATCTAGTGCAGACTCAAGATGACCCAGTGTAGACACAAGCTGACCCAATACAGATACAAGAACAAGCTGTGATAGACTTAACTCAAGTGGAGCAGACACAAAAACAAACTCAGGACCAAGTGCAGACACAAGAACAACCAGAACAAGTAACATTGAGTAGACCAAGTGTACGAATCCTTCAAAGGAAGTTGGCAAAACAAGGCAGTAGTCAAAACACTGCATTCAATGTGGAGCAAGTTTAAATAGTTAACTTTTAATATGCCCATTTTGTACATCATGTGAGGGAATAGGTTGATGAACATTAAAACAATATGTTGGGTCTGTAATATTTGGACAAAACTCATTAGTACCAGGTAGTATCAACTAAGCTAACAGTTTATGTAATGAACCATAAAAAAGCCTATTTTGTAGATCATGCGAGGGCACTAATTTATAGTCATTCATAAACATATATGATCAATGAAATATCCAACTTTAGAGTTTCTTGTGTTAGTATCATTTGCAAAATCATGAAATGTGCAGTATAAAAGGGTGAAAATTGTTAATATATAAATTGTAGGGGTTATATAATAAAGTGTGTAAATTGTTATTAAATAAATGGTTAAAGGGTGGAAATTGTTAGATTTTAAAGTGTAGGGGCAAAGTATCACATGGGCAAAAAAGAATAACGGGAAATAATTGATAAATATAGTGCCTCGTTAAATTACTTCCGTTAGAGTGCCACAATAGGAAGATTAGGAAAAGATTTGTATTCTTTAGGAAAATTAATACTTGGATGCATACAATACAATAGTAAAACGTGGCAACTTCGATGTTTTTCGGACTATTAGCCTGATCATTCTTTGATGTTGTAAGAGGGCAAGATTGTTCAAGGGACATCTAATTGAAAACTTTCGAATGGATATGTAGGAGGGCAAATAAGTGGAATTTCCAGCAGAGACCTTATGATTGTGGTGTTCATAATGTTGTTATTGTGTAATAGTCTAGGGTTATTTCTGTCAACAAACCATAACCTAACATCAATTTTTCATATTTTTGTTTTATAAGATTTTTCTCATAAATTAAAAAAAAATCATATATTCGTGAAAACACCCATATGGTGTTCGATTAAATATCTCAATAAAGAAATTTTTGTAATTTTAGAGTTTGAAGATGTTAATTATAATATAAATGTTTTAATAATTCATAAAAACTTTAATATTTCTTGAAAATATCGAAATTGTGATGAATAAAACTTCGAATATGCAATACGTGTTCATCAGTTTTTTTAATGAACAAATTACAATGTTCATCAGTTTTCTTTGGTGTTGTGAAATTTTGTAATTTTAGAGTTTGAAGATATCAATTATAATATAAATGTTTTAGTATTTCATAAAAACATCAACATTTCCTTAAAAAATCAAAATTGTGATGAATAAAACTTCGAATATGCAATAAGTGTTCATGAGTTTTTTTAATGAACAAATTACAATGTTTATCAGTTTTCTTTGGTGTTGTTCATTTGTTACATCACAATGTTCAGCCGTTAGATCACATTGTTAATCATTTTTTATGTTGTTCATCAGTTACATCACAATGTTAAAGAGTTACATCCCAATGTTCTTCAATTACACCACAATGTTCATCAGTTAATCATTTTTTTAAAGATTTTGAAGATTTTTTTTGTTTTGTTATTACAATATTCATTAGTTTTTTAAAATTAAAAAAATCACAATTTTCATTAGTTCACCAGCTTTTTTTATGAACAACATCACAATGTCGATCAGTTATGGTCTTTAAAATTGATTTTGAAAATGCATCCGACTCCGTATCATGAGATTTCATTGATCGTATCTTGCATTTCCTTGGATTTTGGTCACGTTGGCAGAACTGAATTCATCAATGTTTATACTCGGCAAAGCTTCAGTTTTAGTTAATGCTAGTCCCTCTAAAGATTTCCCAATCCAACGAGGTCTAAGGCAAGGAGATCATCCATCTCCTTTTCTTTTCATCCAAGTGATGGAAGGTTTAAATGTAACCATTGAAGATGCTACTATGCCGACTTATTTCATGGTGCCTCAATCAATCTTTCTCGCTTCTAAACAAATAGATAGCTTGGAAAACGTTCTCGCTTCTAAACAAAATGGTGAGATAACATTTTTAACTTAAAGGCTTTAATCAATATTTTCTTAAAAAATGCTAAGATGGCTAAAGTTCAATAATCAGAAAAGCTTTATGGGTTAATAGCTCGTCAATGTTATTCATGGTTTATTACAATAGAGGTTCGAGTTTCTTCTCCATTTTAAATTGTAATCGGCAATGGGTCTAACATTGGATTCTTCAAGCATTTGTATATTTGATAATGGAGTCATTCATCCACCCACGAAATCTTATTTAAGGGGTGGAGAGTTGTAACACCCATTGCCCGACAAGGTATTATTTTATAGTACGAATAATAGTAATTAATCATTTAGAATGTATTATTAAGTAAAATGTTAAAGTTATAAGTCATAATTAAATAAGTGGCAAGTGAATTAAAGAAGAGGGCTCAAAACATGAAGAATGATACATAAAGGACTAGAGTTGTCAATTAAGAAAACTTAAATTAATAAATATTAATGAAATGAAACACCTGACATTTCTAGAATTATCAAAGTACAAGTGTGTGTGTGTGTTCTGTCTCGACTCAAACAAGAAAGGAAAAAGAGAAAAATTTGGAAATTGATCAAATTGGTGAAATTAAACAAGAAGAAAAGAAGTATAAGCCACTAGGAATCCTCAATTGCACTCTCTATACCAAGTAATTAAAATTTTCAATTTTAGAAATTAAGGTTTATGTGTCGATCTTTGGATATATTGGTTAAAGGTAGTTAATTTATTATTCTAGAATACTAATTAGTTGTTATTAGGGTTAATTTCCCTATAGAATGCAAAGGAGGATCGAGCCTTGAATTCAAGTAGGAGTTAGTGGCATAATTAAGGTAAGTATATTGACTAAACATGCTAATGTGATCATAATGTGAATTTTATTATGTTATGATTATTTTTGTTCAAGGAATTTGTGAATGTATGTAGCTTAGATCCAATGCTAGTAATGTAATGTTAGCATAATTATTTATGCTTGTAAAAGGTATGTAATTTGTGTGAATGTATTTCTTCAATGAGTTATGGCTAGTTAACCGCTAGTCGTAACTTAGTGAATGGTATTTATGTCATATACTTACTAAGCGTTTTGCTTACGTATGAGTTTCCAAATGTTTTGTAGGTTCGAGTGACGTAGATAAGGGTAAAGAGAAGAACTAGTTATGATATAATTGGTTAAGCATTTTGGATTCGGTAAGTAAAAGACCCTCTTTTGATCAAGGAGTATTGAAGTTGAAGCCACAAGTGTCTATTGTCGTTTTTGGTAAATTTCTGTATATTATATGGGTTAATTTCATTTTGGATCAAAACAAAATAGTTAAACGATCATATATGTCATGTGTGGGTTCAATGTTAGAGTCTAGTTTGTTTTGTCAAGTAATTCTCAAAGGGATATGTATGTATAGCTTTGAATCGGTCAAGGAACGTTTAGTAGCGGTTCATTATTTTGTTGTCTAGTGATAGTCAAGAAATAAAAACTTGGCGAAGGATGTTGCCAAAGAAATTAGTTAAATGTAAGTCATGATTTGGATTGAGTCTTTAGAATATGTTATATTGGCTTTTGAATTCCAAGTGTTATACCCTGTAAAAAGTTTACGCCGTAAAAAAAAAATGGGATACCTTCTGAGGTGCCGTAAACTTATGTTTACGCCGTAACATAAAACAAATTAAAGTTTACGCCGTAATCATCTCTTAGATTACACCGTAACCTCATATTTGATGATCCAATTAGAGAGAAATGAGATTTAAAGGATTTCTCATTGATAATAAGACTTAATGGATTTATTTGTGAATAGTAAAGTTTATAAGGGTCATGGATATATAAAATTTGATAATAAAAATTGTAAAGTAACAACGCGAAGTTCTTTGGTTTGACATTATTAAAAGCTTAACATTGATCGGTCTCTAATCGTTGCCTATCACCCTCGTTAGTGTAATGTGTAGTATTCCACTTATTCTGCAACGAGTTGGTCAAGTTCGCTTTCTACGCGATAACCTAGTTACGCGTTACTTGTCAAACACCCTCCCTCCTAATAGTAAATCACACATAATAAATATTTAAATAACTATATTTAGAATTGTGGAGGGGGTGAATACGGTTTTCTTGACTTTTTCGAAGTTTATAAAACTTCAAGTCTCGAAAGAGCTAAGTGGTGTGTTAATCTACTTTGTAGTAAGGATAATAAGTAGATAGAGAGAAGGAGAAACACCACGATATATACTTTTTCAGGAAGAGGGGTTTAGTCCTTCCGTACGTCCAGTTGCGAATCCACGACTCCGATACTACACTAGTATAATCCTTATGGTGGACTACAAACCGTATTACAATTTAACTCCACCGGCTTTTAACAAAGATCGGAGCTCACACAAAAGAGTTACTACCTACGGTATTTCTCCCTCGGGATCCACCCCTAAGAACCCGTGATTTGACTTAACCTATAAACTCTAAAAGCCTTCCCCTTTGAAGCTTTCCAAGACCTCAACTAGATTCCTAATGATCTAGGCTTGATCCCACGGATGCAAGACTTCCCTTATAACTCAATTGAATAAAAGATAGATTTTGAACCAAGTCCTAACATAACCTAGACACTCTATTCTAAAGAAAGGGTATGAGAAAGAAGACCCTAGACAAAACACACATGTATGGATTAGGTACTTGTTCTCTCTTGCGGCGATGTGTGTTCTTCAATAGATGATAGAAAAGAAGATTAAGAACACAAAAGGTGTTAGACTTAGAGGATTAGAGGAGAGAAAAGAGAGGAAAGAATGTTTGCAAGAGGTGAGGAATACAAATGCCAAGGGTGCGTATTTATAGGCCAAGAGTCCTAAATTGTTAAAAACAATTCAACGTGTGGGTAGCGCGCCAGAGTCCTAAAGTTGTTTTCTTTGGGACTTTGGCATTTTAAATACCCGCACTTGTTAAAAACCCAATTGTACTTCACACTATGACCTTTTAATCATTCTTATACTCAAGGTCAACCAACTCAAATAGTTATTTGATAAAATGTTTATGAAGTATTAAAAGCGTTTTGCTTATCCGATAATGTAAAGAGAGAAAAAGATTATCGGAAAGGAGCATTTTGGGTATTCCTCAAAGTGTAACTAGCTTAGTTTGGATCTAATTAAAGATTTGAAATATCTAGTTAGGGTACAAGAGAATATTCTTAGAATATACTTTTCTTGGAGAGAAAGGAATAAAAGATTTGAAATTTGAATTTCAAATTCATTTAGGCACATGTTAGATAAGAAGGTATGAGTTGTGTATGAGTTGTCGTGATGTGACATAAGGGAGCCTCTTGATCTTTGTTTGAAATGGAGTGTGAAGATGTAAAGAAGAGAGGTAAGTATGATAGGTGATATGGCAAGATCAAGGGTGATAAGAGGATTGTGTTTGTTGTGTGAGTGAGAAGTGTATGATTGTGAGAAATATTATGTTTGTTTAAGATAATAGTTCAATCCAATGGTTAAGAAGAGAATGAGGTATATTGGATTGACGAGGTGGCTTGATCAAGGGTAGAAGAGAAAGTGTGTTTGTTGTGTTTGTTTGAGTTTCAATCCAAGGGTGGAGAAAAGGGTGTGGGATCTTGGATTGATGAAGTGTCTTGATCAAGGGTAAGGATGAAGAAGTGTGTGTGTGAAATTTAAATATTATGAAGAAGAAGGTAAATAGTAAATGAATGGTGGGGAATGTTTTGATAAGTTATGGAATATCCTTGGTTAGGAATGTAGAGGACATGAGGTACAAGTAGTACAAGGATAGTACATTGTGTAAGAGAATGTGAGTGGGTATGTAGGTGTGTTAGCCTTAAAATATGGTGACATATCTGGAATTACAATAGTTTTGGTTAATTGTGTTGATTACATAGGGACTAATTATGACAAGGGTTACAATTGTTAGGTGTCTAGGACTATAAAATACCCCCTCCATTCTTCTATGGAGGGAGGTGAGGGATAATCCTTTGTTCTAAGCGTGTGTTGTTTCTCTTCTCTAGAAAACACACACACTCTTTCCTTTCTCTCTCTAATAAAATGGCTTACTTGGTTAGGAATGTAGAGGACATGAGGTACAAGTAGTACAAGGATAGTACATTGTGTAAGAGAATGTGAGTGGGTATGTGGGTGTGTTAGCCTTAAAATATGGTGACATATCTGGAATTACAATAGTTTAGTTATAGTGTGACACATAGGGACTAATAATGACAAGTTACAATAGTTAGGTGTCACTAGGACTATAAATACCCCCTCCATACTTCTATGGAGGGGTGAGGATAAACATTTGTCTCATAAGCGTGTGTTGTTTCTCTCTCTAGAAAACACACACACTCTTTCCTTTCTCTCTCTAATAAAATGGCTTACTTTCATTTCTACCCTCCCCGACCTCCGGATCGTGTCTTTTGTTAGTGAAATCTTATTGTTAACATTTGGCATCAGAGCCTAGGAGCATATCGTGATCATTGTTTGCTGAATCAGAGGTGTTCGTGGTTTTTTTTATAAGAAACTCAAACCGAACGCACCCTTTTTTGCTTACTTTTTGATCTAAAATGTGTGTTTTACGACGATCAACTTGTACTTTTGTTAGTCTTATATGTACTAGCATTATTTGGGATCAAAAAACGTTTTTGGAATCAAAGATTTTCTAGGTTTTGAAGGAATTTTTGAAGAAGCGAATGTGTTTTGAAGGAAGCAAAACATGTTTTGAATGAAGAGAAATATGTTTGAAGGGAGCGAAATGTGTTCTTGAAGGGAGCGAAATATGTATTTTAGAGCAAAATATGCAGGTCAAGTCACATTTCGAGCGAAAAGATTGTCAAAATTTCTTCAAGCGAAACATGTTGGAAGATTTCAAGCGAAATGTGCAAGGAAATGTCAAGCGAAATGTGCAATTTCTTCTCAAGAGAAACATGTTTCTTAAACCAAGCGAAATGTGTAATTTCCTTAAACCAAGAGAAATGTGTAGATTTAAAGCGAAATATGCAGGTCTGTTTCTCAAGCGAAATATGTTGAAATGTGTCAAGCGAAACATGACACTGTTTAAGGAAATTTTATGTTTTTAAAACCGCACATCAGGTGGGCATGTGACCGACTTTGGGCATGTGACTGAATTTGGGAATATGATCATCAAGACAAATCAAAACATAAACACCAAAGCAAACAAAACACTTATGCTAAAACGATCCTGAAAAGATTCACTTAAACGACAAACGGCTAAAGATTCGGATAACGATGACAAGTGATCACGGAGTTGATTTGGTATCCCTTATTTGAGTATAAAGTGGGTTTCACGAAGGCGTCTACTTATTTCATCATCGAGACTTCCTTCTGTTTGCTACCCCTTTTCTTTAAACCCAATCTATTGATTGATGACTTGCTTGAAGTATACAGATTATGATTAAGACCTTGAATTTAAGCTATTTTACTAGCAGTCAGGGGTGGTTGGTTGCAGACCTGGTTAACTATCACTTAAAGGAGTTACATTGTAGTACTCAGTGTCACACGCAGAAGACGATGTGGATAATTTCAAGAGGTGTTGTACTTCTTATACTTTTCTGGTTGGGTATAAAGTACTTATAGATTTAATCTTGCACCGTTCTTCAATCAACAACAGTGCAAGCTTAAGTAACAAATTTAGGGGATTTTACTTCATTTTCAAGTTTGGTATATCGGGTTTACTTCACCAAGTGATCACAGCAATAGCCGACAGAATACGAGGTTGGTAAGTTAGCCAGAGAGTTTAAAGGTTGAGATGTAATCAGCAATTCTCACGGGATATTATTGTCCCATTCCAAGACAAAGGTACTTCACCGTCTAAGCAAAATTCTCAAAGTTCTTCAACAACATTCATATACAAGACCTTGATTATACCAAGTTTTCTTGATTCTTGCTTCATCTCCTCTACGGTTTCTGAAGACAAGAGGGTAATGCTTTGTTTGGATTTCAAGATTTATGCTTAAGACAAGAACTTCTTGAGTATATGGGCGTACACGACAATGATGCTTCCGAGAGTTCGCAACCATCATGGGGGAAAATGTGTACATCCGGGACTTAGTTGACTTTGATGTTACCATGTCAACTTCCAGGGGGAAGTAGTGTATACTACTTTACTTAGCATGGTTTATGAAGTATACTACATACGTGAGAAGAATTGATGCTGATTTCTCGCATGCACCCCCGAACGAATATTCACCAAGCCCTAATGACAAGAAGCAGTGGCCGTTGGTGTGGTTTGACTTCTACAAATTTCCGTTGTGCACGTCAATGACAAGTAGAAGATTGTTCAAGCTACAACAAAGTTTCAGAATCTGCTTAAGATAGGGATGTTGGTTTGGGGGGAGCTGATTCGAAACACTTCGCCAAAAATAGTCTATGAAAGAAAGCTTTTCAAGACATGTTGCATGAATGGGGGAAGTTAATCCAGTTCATGCATACTACAATGGTTCCTGTACAAGTAAAGACACTGAAGATCCAAGCTGGAGTACAAGTTTCAAGACAAGGAGAACTCGGAAGACATCTTCAGCTTTGGAATGTCCTTGGTTAGGAATGTAGAGGACATGAGGTACAAGTAGTACAAGGATAGTACATTGTGTAAGAGAATGTGAGTGGGTATGTAGGTGTGTTAGCCTTAAAATATGGTGACATATCTGGAATTACAATAGTTTAGTTATAGTGTGACACATAGGGACTAATAATGACAAGTTACAATAGTTAGGTGTCACTAGGACTATAAATACCCCCTCCATACTTCCATGGAGGGGTGAGGATAAACATTTGTCTCATAAGTGTGTGTTGTTTCTCTCTCTAGAAAACACACACACTCTTTCCTTTCTCTCTCTAATAAAATGGCTTACTTTCATTTCTATCCTCCCCGACCTCCGGATCGTCTTTTGTTAGTGAAATCTTATTGTTAACAATTGGCATCAGAGCCTAGGAGCATATCGTGATCGTTGTTTGCTGAATCAGAGGTGTTCGTGGTGGTTTTTTTTGGTAAGAAACTCAAACCGAACGCACCCTTTTTCGCTTACTTTTTGATCTAAAACGTGTGTTTTACGACGATCAACTTGTACTTTTGTTAGTCTTATATGTACTAGCAACTTATTTGGGTATCAAAACACGTTTTTGGATCAAAAATTTCTGGGTTTTTGAAGAATTTTTGAAGACAGCGAAACATGTTTGAAGGAAGCGAAATGTGTTTTGAAGACAGCGAAACATGTTTGAAGGGAGCGAAATGTGTTCTTGAATGGAGCGAAATATGTATTTTGGAGCGAAATATGTATTATTAAGCGAAATATGCAGGTCAAGTCACATTCCGAGCGAAACATGTTGGAAGATTTCAAGCGAAATGTGCAAGGAAATGTCAAGCGAAATGTGCAATTTCTTCTCAAGCGAAACATGTTTCTTAAACCAAGCGAAATGTGTAATTTCCTTAAACCAAGCGAAATGTGTAGATTTCAAGCGAAATATGCAGGTCTGTTTCTCAAGCGAAATATGTTGAAATGTGCCAAGCGAAACATGACACTGTTTAAGGAAATTTTATGTTTTGAAAACCGCGCATCAGGTGGGCATGTGACCGACTTTGGGCATGTGACTGAATTTGGGAATATGATCATCAAGACAAATCAAAACATAAACACCAAAGCAAACAAAACACTTAATGCTAAAACGATCATGAAAAGATTCACTTAAACGAAAAACGGCTAAAGATTCAGATAACGATGACAAGTGATCACGGAGTTGATTTGGTATCCCTTATTTGAGTTTAAAGTGGGTTTTACGAAGACGTCTACTTATTTCATCATCGAGACTTCCTTCTATTTGCTACCCCTTTTCTTTAAACCCAATATATCGATTGATGACTTGCTTGAACATATACAGCTTATGATTAAGACCTTGAATTTAAGCTATTTTACCAGAAGTCAGGGGTGGTTGGTTGCAGACCTGGTTAACTATCACTTAAAGGAGTTACATTGTAGTACTCAGTGTCACACGCAGAAGACGATGTGGATAATTTCAAGAGGTGTTGTACTTCTTATACTTTTCTGGTTGGGTATAGAGTACTTATAGATTTAATCTTGCACCGTTCTTCAATCAACAACAGTGCAAGCTTAAGTAACAAATTTAGGGGATTTTACTTCATTTTCAAGTTTGGTATATCGGGTTTACTTCACCAAGTGATCACAGCAATAGCCGACAGAATACGAGGTTGGTAAGTTAGCCAGAGAGTTTAAAGGTTGAGATGTAATCAGCAATTCTCACGGGATATTATTGTCCCATTCCAAGACAAAGGTATACTTCACCATCTAAGCAAAATTCTCAAAGTTCTTCAATGACATTCATATACAAGACCTTGATTATACCAAGTTTTCTTGATTCTTGCTTCATTTCCTCTACGGTTTCTGAAGACAAGAGGGTAATGCTTTGTTTGGATTTCAAGATTTATGCTTAAGACAAGAACTTCTTGAGTATATGGGCGTACACGACAATGATGCTTCCGAGAGTTCGCAACCATCATGGGGGAAAATGTGTACATCCGGGACTTAGTTGACTTTGATGTTACCATGTCAACTTCCAGGGGGAAGTAGTGTATACTACTTTACTTAGCATGGTTTATGAAGTATACTGCATACGTGAGAAGAATTGATGCTGATTTCTCGCATGCACCCCCGAACGAATATTCACCAAGCCCTAATGACAAGAAGTAGTGGTCGTTGGTGTGGTTTGACTTCTACAAAATTCCGCTGTGCACGTCAATGACAAGTAGAAGATTGTTCAAGCTACAACAAAGTTTCAGAATCTGCTTAAGATAGGGATGTTGGTTTGGGGGGAAGCTGATTCAAAAACTTTGCCAAAAAGGAGTCTATGAAGAAAGCTTTTTAAGACATGCTGCATGAATTGGGGGGAAGTTAATCCAGTTCATGCATACTACAATGGTTCCTGTACAAGTAAAGACACTGAAGATCCAAGCTGGAGTACAAGTTTCAAGACAAGGAGAACTCGGAAGACATCTTCAGCTTTGGAAGCGCTTTGGAAGACTTTATTTGTGTTGTATTTGTACATGATAGGAACATTGTAAGTAATTCCGTATGTCCACATATTGGGGGAAGATTGTTAGCCTTAAAATATGGTGACATATCTGGAATTACAATAGTTTAGTTATAGTGTGACACGTAGGGACTAATAATGACAAGTTACAATAGTTAGGTGTCACTAGGACTATAAATACCCCCTCCATACTTCCATGGAGGGGTGAGGATAAACATTTGTCTCATAAGTGTGTGTTGTTTCTCTCTCTAGAAAACACACACACTCTTTCCTTTCTCTCTCTAATAAAATGGCTTACTTTCATTTCTATCCTCCTTGACCTCCGGATTGTGTCTTTTGTTAGTGAAATCTTATTGTTAACAGGGTGTTATTTGGAGAAGGTTTATGTGTATGAAGGTTTGAAGATGAAGAATGAAGATGAAATCAAAGGATTGATTTGGGTTAATAATCGCATTACCAATAAGAGAGAAAAGAGTGGGCAATTGTGATTATGGGATTGTTTAGGAAGAAGATGTTTGGAGTGTGTGTGGAAGAGATGAAATAACTTGTTGGATAAGAAGGTAAACAAGTGATTATGAAGAATGGGTTGAAGGATTGTTTAGAGAAAGTGTGGACTTGTGCATGTAAGGAATACATGTAAGTTTGTAAAACCTTTAAGGAAGTGAGAAAAGTCAAAGTATGATTAACTTCCAAATACCACAAACTTAATTAGTCATTTAGACTTTAATCCATGATAATTAACAATGGATTTGATACAAATCATCTTTATGCAAACAAGCTAAGTGCTTTGCATCTTAAGTAAAGCATATCCCATAACGGGAAAGGATGCGTTTACGCAAAGTGACCTTTGACTTAGTTTGTCCAATAAGGGAGTAAAACCTGTTACGTGATTAAGAACAATGTAAATCTAGATTAAGGTCAAATGAATACTTTTTCTTGTTGGTATGTTGATAACATGATCATACTAGGTTTAGAAAGAGATTTCGGCCTTGGCTAGAGGCGTTTGATAAAAGATTTGAGTTGGCATTTTATAGAAAAACGGGAGGATTTGTTTTTGCTCCTCTCTAAGTCTAAACCTCATTTGGAGTGTTCCCAAATTCTCAACTGTTATGTACATACCTTTATTGAAGTTTCCACATGTGTCGGGTAAGAGGAAAGCTGACTTTGCAAAATCCATAAAAATGGAGTTCGCGAGTGGCGCGCTGATGCATGCCAGATTCCCGAATCCATTTTTCTGTATTTTGGCTATCGTTTGTTATTTTACGTTTGCGAACGTTTATTTGTCATCGTTAAAACATAAAGGAGATCATAGTTAATGTTGCACCAACAATCTCCTCCTTTTTGATGATGACAAATAAAATTTTGAAAAGCAAATAAAATTACAAATGTAGCAAAGATGAAGATCGCCGTTGATGAAGTTTGCGTCTTGATATTGGCCTTGTAATTTGGTGAAGCTTGAGAATTTGTCTTCACCTTATGAGTCTTACATAGCTCTGCTACTCTCATGTGCACTATTGCTCTTTGCTTCCGTAATTGCTTGCTTTTCCCGATCATTAAGCATCAATGCTTTGCTTTCCTTCTCCCCCTTTTGTCAAATCAAAAAGGCGGGATCTTGGTATTTCATTGGAAGGTTGATATCTTTGTATAAGAGAGAATAGATACCATTGTACGTGCTGCCCCTAGATCTTTGCTCCCCATTATTCCAAGGAAGGGATCCATGGGTCAAGAGCATCATCTTCGAGGTGTTCTTGGCTACAACTCGCAATATGCAAACACAAAGCAATACAAGTAACAAACTTATACACGTGTTCAAGTCCAACATGGGTTAGCTTACCATTTAGAATCTTGGAAACATAGATTAGTTCAAGCATAACATCATATCATACATATCCAAATGTTGATAAAATCAAACAATCACATGCATAACATCATCATATTCTTATTCATAAGGAAAATTTATGAATCATGCATCAATATAACATACTCAAGTAAGCATAATACATATTCAAATTAGAGCACATAGTTTTACATACAAGCATTTTAGGAGTGTAAAGCTAGACCTAGATGTTCAAAGCAAAATGTGATAGATTCTAATTACATTTAATTGTGCATGTGCCTAATCATAATTTGTGACGTCTACTCATAATCCTACTAGGATATGAATGCAACTTTGAGTGTATTTATGCTTATAAGTTTTGTGCAATATTTGCACCAACAATTTGAGTATAGTTTTTGACTCGTATATGATCCTAAGACGAGAAGGTTTTTCAAAACTCTAGGTTGTAGATTCTTATCTCCAACGATATCTTAATTACATCCAAAGATTAGTGGGCATATTACGTAGGTAGATAATAATCAAGCAGACTCAACATATTAATTATGCTAAATAACCGAAAGCTCTAAGCATGAGTTACTACCTAATGGCAAGTTATGGCATAAAGGGATCCCTAGGTGAGTAATTGACACTGTGTATTACTCTCTTCTAGATTAATACAACCTCTTAAAGTTAACACCTATATGATGTAAAGGTGACCTCAAAAACTACAACATATCCTTTATCGTAGGAAACAAATTAATTATAACCCCTTCCATGCCTTTCACGTGATTCCTAAATGCATAAATCAAGATTTAAGAGCTTAGGGTCATCCAAAGCAAGCACACTCTAAAATATATATATTATCTTAAATCTAGAAAAACATAAAGGACACTGAACTCGACATAAATGAATACCATATAAATGGCCTACATTACCCGTGACGATGTTCTAACCCGCAACATCCTATGTTCGACATGGTATACATTCGTTTGCCCTGTGATAGCTAATCACCCGAACGGGGATGTCAATCCCAATAGATCTATTCATAACATTCGCGCTCACAATCCAGTAACTGACAGTTCATGATAATGGGCTCAACTAGGGTTATCGATACTTAGGCAACAAGTAATCATAATATAAAACTTAACCACTTGTGTCCAATTATAAAACATTGCATGTTTCTCACCCCAAAAACTATTAAAACAAAATCATGTAAAACGTGGGGCTATGAACTCACCTTGAGTGAGCGTATGCCAAGTATATCACAGATAATGCACCACGCAAATCGTCAAATGCAACCTATTTAAATTTATGTCGTATAAGTACTAATCACATTGGGTAACTACTACCATGCATAATTCTATATAGCTAATCACCATCTAATTGTTTTCGTGAAATCATGTTTATAAAGTTAAAACGTTTATAAACACACTTTTGGTAAAAACGACATAACTTTCACGTTTCAAGTCCGTTTGAGGTGTTTCTTGCGCTCACATTTTCGTATTGAGTCGAGTTATCAAAATTTGACATTTTCAAATTTTGGACCTACTGGTGAACAGTAACTTTTACTGTTCACACCAGATCATAAGTTTATTTATATAGTTTTTATCGTCGTAAAACCCGTAAACGTCGTATTTTATTCGTTATAGCTCCGTTTTTAGCGATTCTTTCGAGCACGTTCTCGTAATTGATAGTTCCATTGATTTATGAGGTTTACAAAAATAAAAGTTTCTGTCATGAATAGTAACTTTTATAAAAGTATTTCTTGTCGTAAACTCGCGAAATTCATAACTCATTCGTTATTAATTGAAAATTTTCAATTCTTATCATTTTGGAATCCTAAAAATATGTGTTATTTGTTAAAAATACTAAACTTGCTGTTTTATATAATTTTTATAAATTGTTTTATAAAAATTCTTTTATAAATCCGTTTATTTATCGTATAACTTGTTTTTACCGTAACTTTTTCGTTATTTATCCGTTTTTCAAGTTTCTTACATGCCCGGATTCGTCTTGAGATGTAGTATTTTATAAAAACATAAAGTAGATATGTTTATATTCGAATTTTGGACAGAAACATTGAATGACTTTATTAAGTCTATATTTAACCTTTGTTTTTATACTTTTAACTTTGTAATCTACCACAAGTCTTATATACCATATATGTTATATGTCATACATATATTAAAGTCCATTAGTCCATCATTGTCCTCATATGTCCAAATTACCAAGTCCATAATAATACTTTTAAACCATAAATTTCATAAGTAACATTTAATCACTATTTTATACATAACCATTTTTACACATAAACCATGGGTGTACAAAAGTTATTCTTCCAATATAACCTTATTTTAGTGTTCATATAACATAACCAAAAGTCCATAAACAAGATTAACATGCCATTTGCCATACTTTTACTTGTAACATATAAAAAAAACCTTTAAAACCCTAATTTTGCACATACACTTTTTATGCTTAACCAAGAGTGTACAATACTTATGTGTCCATTTTAACATGATGTTATCAACAACATATCTTATGAATAAGTGTACAAAATAATGACAACAAGTAAAATACATTTTACATGTTAAAAAGGTCCTAATGGTGATTTTGCTAAGTAAACATCATATATACATATAATCATGAAAATGAAAAGATAAAGGTTTTAGGTAACCTTAGTGATGATGTATGATGATGAAAAATGTGTGCTAAACCCTTGTTTAGACTTTAAACCAAAGCTTGCAACTTTCTAAAACCCTAATCCAACTAGAAACCCTAATCTTCCTTTTCTTGTTTCTACACTTGCAAATGGTTAACCAATGCTTCAAATCATCTTAGTATATCCTAGGAATGATGTGTAAGGGTTTGTAAACATTGTAGAATAAAAATTTATAGAGGGTTTGTGTTTGTGTTTCTTGCCGTGACCAACAAAGAGGAAAAAGGGAGAATGGTTTGATTTTTGTGTAAGTGTTTTTGTTACCTATGTGTATACTTGCAAGTATACATTCATATATAGTCTTAAGCTACTCAAGGATGAGTTTACTTGGTCAAGGGACACCATGAGGGTCTTAGGGTAGTCTTTGGTTTTTTTCTTTGGTCAAAGGAACAAGTAAAGGTTAGGATTAATGGTGTAGTGTAGTACAAATCCAAGTTGCAAATTTTTTTCATATTTCTTTGTATCCATTAGTATAAATCCAGACATAGAGAGATATATGTGATATATTTTTGTAAATTTAATGTCTTGGGTATAAAAGTGGGTATTTGTTGAAGCGTAGAAAAGTTTTGGTGGTTCCAGGTATGCCTAAATGCAATTTATCGCGAAACGTAAACACTTTACGTAACCGATAAAAATAAAATGAACAAAGACCATAATTATTCTCAAAATAACTATTTAATACTTGATTGATGTAAACGCTTAATTGTTTGGTGCCCGTTTACATTGAACGCAAATTTTTAGCTTACGCGATTTTACTTAATACATGAAATTACAAGAAAACGCGTACGACACTAAAAATAAATAGTAGATTTATCGACGTCGTCAATGACTTGAAAACACGAGGTGTTGTAGATGGATTAACCCATTCGTGCATGAAAGTTGACCTCTGTATGAACTGTACTTACTCAGACTCAGAGGTCCCCCTAACCAATGTAGTGATCTAGGGTAGATGGCGTGATGTCAATTTGGGAGCTAAAAGGTTAAAATGGCTAAGACATCTGGCAATGTGGATAATAAGTAAATTGACAAAAATAAGCAAAGGATTATCTAAAAACTAACTAGCTAAGACTTAAAAGTAGTGTTAAACTAAATAAGTGGAAAAAAGCTTATTTTTGACAGTAAGCTATCTGAAGCTTAAAAGGCTAAAGAGCTAAACTATTGGACAAATAAAGCTAGGTAAAGAGCAAATAAGGTCAACTACCTAAACTATACTATCTAATAAGTATTGGAGCATCAAAAGAGTTATGACATAGCAGCGTAAAGCACTCAACCATGAAAAATAAGAATCCCTAACACTAAACTTGAGCAAAAACAGTCAAAGGGCTAGTTAGAGCTTCAAAAATAAACACCATCAAAAAAGCTTCTTAAGGGTCTGACATGAAATGGGGCTTTTTAAGACTTATAGGCTCTCAAAATAGAGCCACGAACTTGGGGCTTACGTACACTACGCAAGCTTTAGAAAAGGAAACTTTTCATCGTCCCCTTTGCACCAGGGTGATTCAAGGCTAAAATCAAGGGCTTATTTGAAGCTTTTTAAAAAGTGTCAAATAAGCTCAAAATAAGAAACTAAGCTTAACGTTAAAGTTATACTATGACGTAGGGATTGTGCTCACCTCCAATTTTAAGCTTCCAAAAATCATTTGACTTGTTGAATTTGTAATTCGAAAAGGGCTTTAGGATTTTTTTAAAATGTCTACCTAAAAACACTTGGTGAATTTTTGACTAAAAGTCAAATGACCAAAGAGCTGGGTCAGCTTGTTTTAGACACACAAAAACAAACTTTTTTGACACTTAAACTCCAAACATACAATGGGCTTATTCAAAAAGGCCATTGTATACTTTTTTCGAAACCACAGTTGAAAATGATTTATAAAACCCTTGACCACAATTTTAACATTTAAAATTATAAAAACAGCTCTCAAAATTAGGTCTCAAAAACCTAAGCTAAATCTATTTTTGAGACTCCAACATACCGAAGGAGCATTTTGACTTTTCTTCTTAACAAACCCCCTTAATTTTGAAAAGTGCGTTTTAAGAACCTATAAAAAGCTAAGTAAACTAAAAAAATTTAAAAACATAATGCTGCTTCAATCTATTAAACAATAAAAAAGAGAAAAAGCAAGAAAATAAGCAATTTAGGAAATGAAATTAAGCTAGGACAGTTAAAGTCATTTTTTGACAGTTTGATGCAAATGGCATAATAATGAATGAAAGCATAACAGCAAACTTTGCATAAAACTAACAACTAATAAGCACCATAAAACAGTAGTAAGCTACAGAAAATAAGCCAAATAAGTTATTTGTTACAGTAAAGCAAAGTTGAAAGAAATTTTATTTAATCCTTTTTTCATAAAGGATTCTTTGAAAGTAATCTTATAACAAATAAAGAAAATAAACATAATCCACAATCAATCTCTAGATGAATATACATTAAAAATATTATCTAATATACACCCATAATAATATAATCCCTATAACTAATTTCTATGTTATACACAACAGGATTTATTAAGGTCAACATTTTCACTATTCAAACTCTTTGCATTTTTTACTGACCCAACGATTACGAACCAATGGCACCTCTATCATTTTTAAATGGCCTTCATAACTTACAAAAGCCTCAAGTGAATATGACGCTAATCCATAAATCTCTAACCCCCATAGCTCATTTATTAATTAAGCTTTCCTCTAAAAGCAAGCAATTAACAAACACACCAACCAACCTCCCCGCACCCCACCCCAACCCCCCCCCCCCAATACCCACTCCCATAAGCCATTCCACTCATTTGCTTATTCTCCTATGCTTGATTCAAACAGAACTTTGTCCGCCCTTTCCTTGTTTTCTTATAATTTTCCTTAAATGATTCTCTTAAAAATAAACAGGTTATCAAGATGGCTTAACTGAAAAGCTTAAAGAATTTTATGAAACACATAAGAACACAGAATAAGAATAAAACTTGCTTCATTAGAAAATTTACAATTAACCTCACAGGTTGAATTCCAAGTAAATAAAAATACATTCTTCCATTATAAAAACTTTCTTTATTTAATAAAAACTTCTTTAAAACTACACTTAAACTATATGAAAACTACTAAAAACTACTTTTTCGCCACAATGGGCTTACAATCTTTTTATAGGAGAAAAACGACTAGGTCTTGTGTCTTCTCTTTGTCTTCTTGCCTTTGTGCTTCTTTGTAGACACAGAAATGAGGTGTGCTTGTTGTGTGAGTGTAAAGAGCAAATAATCCTGGCCCTCTATTTTGCCTTGGTACCCAAACTTTGGATCCGAACCCTTGATCGAATGTGGTGGATTTATGGATTGCCAACATGGCAAAGCTCCTCTTTTGGTGGGAAAGATATTGGAGGAGGGGGGAAAGGTTTGTCCATGGGGTGGTTTGGGTTGCAGGGTAAAAGAGAGGAAGAAATCCCATGATTTGGTTGGGATTTGAAAAGGGCGGGAAAGGTTTATAAAGGTTGGGGGTGACGGGTCAAGCATAGCGACCTTAAAGGTTTATAAACCTTTCCCGCCCTTTTCAAATCCCAACCTTTATAAACCTTTCCCGCCCTTTTCAAAGTGAATTTATTGGTATGTCCCCTCCAAAGTAGTATTTCAAACGATGACCATTCACTTTGAAATTTGGCCCGTAGTTTTGAGATAACTTGGCAGTGCCATATGGAAAAACTTGGGTTATAGTGAATGGTCCACTCCAGCGGGTCTTAAGCTTGCCTGAGAAAATCTTTAATCTAGAGTTAAAGAGGAGGACTCGATCACCGACGTTGAACACGCGGTTTTTAATCTTGGAGTCATGGATTCTCTTTGTTTTCTCTTTATAGATCAAAGAGTTTTCATAGGCATGATCACGAAGTTCATTAAGTTCATTGAGTTGAACTTTTCTGTGATCACCTGCTGTTTTGATATCAAAGTTTGTATGCTTAAGGGCCCAGTAAGCTTTGTGCTCGAGCTCGATCGGAGTACACCCGATAGGTGTTTTGTAAGCTGTGCGGAAAGCCCAAAGTGCATCATCTAATTTATCCAACCAAGAGGCACGATTTTCGCCCACGGTCCTTTCAAGAATCCTTTTCAAACCACGATTTGACACCTCAACTTGCCCACTTGTTTGTGGGTGATACGCGGTGGAGAGACGGTGAGTGACTCCGTACT
>BQNB010100202.1:0-24754 GCA_026074375.1 Tanacetum coccineum | reverse complement strand
TTACATATAAGATTATGTATATTAAGAAAACTAACGTTTTATTTGATTAAAATATTTGGAGCACCGCATGAAACAATCACTAATCGTTAGAATCGTATATTGGTTCAACAAAAAATCTAGATTCTTTTTAGGTACAAAACAAGATTTGATTATCTGCGTATAAAACGTATTTTTTTATAAAGGTTTTTTTTATCGTTTAAACATTGTATCTTTTTAACAGACTTCATATATTATAAAGAAGGGTTAATTGCTTAAAAATGTATTATACTTGTCACTTTTTGTCATTGTATGTAGACAATTATTTTTTTTGCTATTGTGTCGCTCAACTTTTAATTTCGTGCTATTGTGTGTATTCTGCGACTATTTATGCATGTAAAATGACCATTTTACCCTTCAAAATTTGAAAAAAGTGAGGGTAAAATGGTCACAAAATACACACAATAGCACGAATTTAAAAGTTGAACGACACAATGACAAAAAAAATAGTTGTCTACATACAATGACAAAAAGTGGCAAGTATAGTACATTTTTAAGCAATTAACCCTATAAAGAATTATAGAATATACTGTGCACGCTTAAAATTACACTAACATCTCTTCTTTATAAATTATGTGTTACACGTCACTTAATTACTGTATTTAACAGAGATTACTATATTTAAAGTTAGAAAACCGAATTTAAGTTTGAAGAGGAGATAGGGCCCATTTGGTAAAGAAATTTTGAATCATCTGTTTGGTGCATTGTTTTCTTTCTGACAATTCTAAAGGACATTAGTGCCTTTTGATGAAACCATTCAATAGGATTTGAGTATTTTAATTTACTAATTTTTTCAACCACACAATTGTTTATTTTTCATTCTATTTTTTATTTTATAATATCCAAAATAACTTATACTAGTAATATCTTGAAATTACAAATAAACAAATATTTAACACAAATAATTTTTTATTTTCTCTTTAATACTTTTTTTTAAATCATTATTAAATCTAAATCCGATTCTAACCATTTTACAAACCAAACGGGCCCTTAAACTTTAAATGTTTTGGACTAAAGTAAAAAGTGACTTAACTTTGAAAATGAGCTTTAATTATATTTAGTGGAGATTACAATTCATGATTATTTATGTGTGATAATCTCATCAAACAACATGGACCAAATTATGATGATTACTTCCCTGATGAGCTAAATATATTGGTAGGAAAAAGATTTTTGTTTCGCTTTGTTAGGCCCATTCAGTGCCTACTGATCTTTTACTTGGATTTGAATACAAAATATCCTAAATGTTAAATAACCTTTAACATTCAAAGGTTACTGAGTGAACAGTTAGTCACGTGAGTTCTACTTCATGTTGCTCAGATGAGTTTCTACAATGAAAGACTCTTAGCTTTCAGTGTGTGGTGCGGGTTCTTAGTGAATGAAGCTGAGACCAAACAAGGATGGGTGATGGTTCAGTGAATTTATGACTCTCGCTCGCTCACGCGATGAGCCCATACGAATCTCCAACAACTAGAAGACCCTGAAGACAAGAGACTGAAGAATAGGCGAGATAGTTTGAAATGGATAAGTCCAAGCTCTTATCCACCTGAAGTCAAACTATCCTAAATAGGGTATCAAGACAAGGTCAATGTCAGCACTGACCTTAGAAAGAGTGTTTGTCCCATACTTAGAATAGATTTTTAATAGAGACAAAGATGTACAATGTGTACTAGTCTATCTACATTGGGACATGCTCTCATCACCCATGTGGGTGCTACACCACCTAAGTAGTATAAATAGAAAACATCTTGTAAATATGTAGGGTTAAGTTTGTGCATTCAAAGTTATATCTTTGACAAACACCTACTCCTCCAATATCTACTAAGTCCCTGAGCAAGCTCAGTTGGTTAGCATAGTAGTCGACTTTGCATAACACTTTAGGTTTATGCAAAGTTGTTAGTGAGGAGATCACATACACACACATTGTCATTCAATCTCCATTGTAGTTCCGCATACAATGGGGGTATAATTCTTAATAAATATTAGAGTTAAATGTTGAAAATTAGTTTTGTGTTCTTTACTATTTTATACTTATATCTTGTCAAAACTGATTTTCATTTACATTACTTAAAGCCATGAGTTAGTTTATCTTAACTACTACAGTTTTGGTTACTAACTCAAAAGGAATAACAAGTGGTATCAGAGTAGAAGGTTTGTAAAACTTTAATCTTCTAATAATTTACTCAAAGTTTTAAAACCTAGATCCTAAAATGGCTGCTATAAGTTATGTACCCCAGCTAGTAGACAAAAAAGGAGACAACTAATCTTTTGTTGCTCCTCGTCTAGAGCCTGGAAAATTTAGCAAATAGAAAAAGTGTATGCTTTGCTATTTGACTAGAATGGAACCCTACTAAATTCAATGTATTAAGGATGATCCTTTTCAAACAAAAAACTGCTGATGGTGCAAATATACATGAGTCTTAATGGACCCCTGATGAGAAGAGGGCATGTCTACCAAATGATATAATGAAGTCAGTCATTAGCTGTGAGACAACTAAAGATACATAGATTAACTTGTTTCATAGCTTTGAAGGTCCATCTGATACTAAAGAAAACAAGATCATGGATCTGAAACTTGAGTATCAAACTTTCAGAGCTAAAACCTCTAAGACTCTCTCACATACCTACACCCGTTACAAAACCCTGCTCAATGAGCTTTCCAATGATGATGTGACATTATCTAAATCAATGTTGGTTTCATGAATAGTCTCCCTCAGAAGTAGCTCGGCTTCTCTCAGGGACTTAGAAATGCAAATCACACTCAGACCTTTGACCTTGCTGATATCTATGGAAGGTTTATCTATGAAGACAACCTTATCTCAAGGAGATACTCATATACAAAAAAGACCCTAATTACTACTCCCCCAGACTCTCCCATATCAACTGCCGTCTTTTCTAACAACATTGTGTAGGATATTAGTGCAAATATTACGATATTTAATATATACGATCTCTTTAGGTTTTGGTGATAACAAACATGTAACCTGTAATACATAACGTAAAGTACGCAAGTTACTCGTAATCACAAATCATCAATGCATAATTTCAAACAACACTATATGTCTCAAGTCTGAATCAACATCGACATTTGTTTGCCCCCGATGTAAATCACTAGTATCTACAAACAAATTAAACATGTAGGTTGATTCAAAGAAAATATTTTTTCTTAACCATACATTTCTACGAAAATTATTGTTTCACAAAAAAATAAAACAAAATACTTTTTAATAAAAGAAATGTTTTATTTAATATAAAAATTTTAAAATATGGTTTCCCCCCTAAAATGGGAAGCTTCTATACCAGATCAACTTCCTCACAAATACGAAAAATGGGTGCGTGAGTCTAGGCTGCTGACCCTTTATATATAAAGGGACCGCCCTGGGGACCACCGTTTGCAGACTGTCAGGCTTTCAGCTCTTTAAGTAGGGGGTCATCTCAACTGTTTTTATACCCTTTTGCACGAATTTCTCTCAGTTCTTTCTCTCTCTAGATCTCACTAAATCTCTCTAAATCTTTGATCATTTAACTTGTTTAATCTTGTTTAAATGTGATCACTCTCGACGCGCACGCTCACGCACGGCTCCTTTTCTTCCTCAAGTGCAAATGCGAACAACTTCGGTCATCTTCAAGATCCGAAGTTATGTAGTCTAGTTAGTCCATTTGTAACATTTGTTACATATAGATCGAGTCAATGTCTTCTAATCTTTAGTAGTGTGTAGATCCAATTGATGTATATATTTGGATGAGTTGATTGTGGGTTGGTTAATATTTTAGGCCTTAAAATACATTGGTGAAGTGGTAGATTGGTTCTAGCTAAGATTAGGGCTCGACATTTAGCTTAGTGTCGGAAAATAATGTAAGCGACGCGGTTTATGTGTTTAGGCCATAAAACACAAGGTTTGTTATGTTGGGCAATAAAAAATAACAGGTTTGGTTGTACCCGAAGAAGGACTCGACATCTAGCTTGGTGTCGAAAAATAATGTAAGCATGAGTATAAGGTTTTCTCAGCCGAAAAGGAGCTTATTGATTAGTGAAGTAACTCTCGAGTTAGATACTCGAGGAGTGGAGTAGGGCGAAGAGGAGCTTCGTGACCGAACCACTATAAATCACCGTGTCGTTTTGCATTTTCTTTTACCTTTCGCTTTATTATTTCTTTACATTTTCCGATTCACTTTTTATACTATGCATGTTGCTTGATGTGTGAATGGTTGTGTAGATCTTGTTAGTTAAGATTTTGTAGCTCTCTGTGTCATATATTGTGAATGTGGTTATATTGTTAGAATATGCGTTAGTTATTGTAAACCTATTATCGCCACTTCTCATATTGCGTCAAACTTGATCAGGTAATTGATACCTTACCAAGCTTTCTACGCTCCCCCCCCGTAACTCATCTGTGGGGCGGTCCCATAACTCAAGCGGCCCCCTGATATACTTGGCGGCCCCCATATATATATGGGACCGTCGGTAGAAGAGTGATGTAATCTTTGATCTTAAAGTTTTTAAATAGAAACGTATTTACCCCCTCTTCGATTTCCACATTTGGTATCAGAGCCACGTCACTCTAGTTTTCAAAACAAATAGTTTTTAAAATAGAGTAGGATCCATGTATCAAATTTCATGAAGGGGGACTAAATATGGAAAGTGTTTTGTTGTTTTGATTGTACTAGTTTTGTTATTTATATATTTTCATAACTACTAGCTTGAAGGAAAATTTTTTCTCAAAAGATCTTGGAAGTGTCAACTTATGTTTTCTAAGTTGTTAAGAGTAGAAATTGATGTCTAAAACACGAAATTATGTGCTGGACAAACTTTTAAAGTCCTATGTTCTACAGTTAAGTTACAAAATGATTTTGAACAAAAATCGTGTTGTTGGAGCACTGGGTGGCGGGTCCCTAAATGTTCGGGCGGCCCCCAAATATATCTGGGGTCGTCACCTTTATGGGGCTCTCTTGTCTGTTTTCGTTAGTTTTTGGCAAAAACTTCTGAAAAATCTATAAAATTAACGTAAGGTCCTTTAGAAGTGTTGTGCCAACCCGCACTTGAAGATAATTAGTCTAGTTTCATTTAAAAAAATTACTCCAAATTCTTTTATTCTAAACTTAAGTGAGTCAGGAAATGCAAAAATACTATTTAGTGGTCAAAACTATTGTTTCGGTTTGACGTTAAAAACTTGTAGTTTACCTTTCTTTGAAGTCGAGCATTTAACTAGTCAACTTATCCTTGAAACATTGAAATTGAACACGGTTTATGTGTTTAGGCCATAAAACACAAGGTTTGTTATGTTAGCCACAAAACATAACGGGTTTGGTTGTACCCAAAGAAGAACTCGACATCTAGCTTAGTGTCGGAAAATAATGTAAGCAACGTCATAAGGTTTTCTCCGCCGTAAGGGAGCTTGTTGATTAATAGGAATTACGATAGATTTCTTGTATGCTATTTGTATGTTACTAGTTTTTCGGATTATGCCTAATAGGAATTACGCTAGATTTCTTGCGTTATGTTGCAAAATTGTTTGTGCATATCATATAGGCATAGATCACTATATTTACAAGTGTTACATAAACATCTTGTAGATCATTTTGAGTGTAGTAACCCACTTAGGAATGAGAGTTTAATACTTTGTCAAGTGTGTGGAAAAATAATGTCCTAAAATCATATGTTAAAACCCGTCATTAAAATATTTCCAACATATTATCTCTCTTCCAACAAAATGTCTGAATCTTCTCATCATCTTGCGTGGTTTGACCTTGGGTTGCTTAAACAAAATAAAAGATTGTATTAATACATTGGTAATTAAGTAAAAGAAAATGTATTTTTAAACTTTGCTTGTGCTTGCATTGTTCTAACACACACATAATTATATTCTTTTTATAAATGTATAATATTTTACAAAAGATGTGTGTTGTATAAAAATGGTTAGGAAAATCATTTATATACTCATAAAATGTCAAAAACTATGCATACTATACATATCAACTTATAGTTTTTCGCACAAGCAAACTATATGACAATCTTGAAGTAAGAAATTAACTTGTCATTATTAATCAACCTCACCTTACAACTAGTCTTAGGATTAATGGAACACACTATGAAAATCTTTATTTGTTTTCTTTTAAAAAGAGTGTTCGTGAGGGTCAAGAAAGATTTCGAATATATATTGATTCATTATTCAAATTATGATTGATATTATTATCGAATCTAATTGACAAGTTTTCGAGTATGGACAAGAAATCGAACTCTTATTTATAGAGCTTTAAGATTATATCAAAATGTAACAAGAGATATTATCTTAAACCTACATACTCAATCACACTCGATTGATATGAAAATAATGACATCCTTTTCTAAGACGATAATAATATGTATCGGATCATAACTCACACTTGTGTAAATGATGTTATATTGAGTCTACTTGTCCAATAGTTGTGTTCCAAATATTTGGCAAATATATGCATAAAACACACAATGAAGTAGGATCGACGACTTGAATGTTTTGTCCAAAATATTCAAGTAATTTACCTTGCAGTGCAATTGGTAAAGTTGTCATCTCCGAAAAGCCAAACATGAGCAAATGCACAACATATGTAACTTTGCTCAAACAATTCAAAAGCACAACTCAAAATTCAAATTATCCTTTCATCAAAACTTTCTCTTACTTTACCAAATAAGCATAATATTTCTTCTTCACCAAATGAGAACCATTTAACCATCTAAGCTTAGGATTAGGAAGAATTGAACATATCCCACAAACCATTTTTGTGCTTTCTTTCAATAGGTGATCGTAAGAAGATTTAGAATATGAAAATGATTATTATTCAAACGATATTCAATCTAATTACAAATTTGGAATATGAACATGAAATCGAGATTAAGATTTATCTAGATCACGAAAATATTAATCAAATGACCATAGATATTGTCCGAGTCTGCATGTTTAACCATCCTCGGTTATTACATGAAATCACAAAGTTGATTGTAAGACAACAAGATTAGTCATCAAATTGTAACTCACACTTGCAATGAAGATGTCTCATTGAGTCTAAAGTGTTCAAATGTTTGTGTTATTGGCTATGGTCAAATTATACATGCTAAACTTAACACACTCTGAGTAGGATTGACGACTTATAAATTTCCATCGGGAAACTCATAAGTACTCCAACTTGATAAGCAAGACTTGGATGTCATTTCTGAAGAAACAAAACTCGAATTGAGAACTCTTATAACTTATATAAGCTTCTCCTAATAGCCTAATGTCAACACCATCTTCCAAATAATAAGAAAATGATCCTTGCCTAAATTTGGCACCTCCCTGATCGATGGATCATTCGTCCTAAATTCATCTACGAGATTCATCTTTGGTTTAGGTAAATCTGCCCTATGGCATTAGATTTAAAAACATATCTTCTTTTTGAATAATTTTTCTTAAAAGTCCAACCATACATGTAAACCTTAACTTTAGTAAAATCATTATTATTTATACAAAGAAACATTCACAAGATCTATTAAGGTAAATAACCTTAATTCGATTTCTTTCATAAAAGACATGTAAAGGTGTATTCTTTAAACACTCTCATTATAGAGCATTACCATATGTCACTCTTAAGCATACTCCTAGATCTAGATGTACTCTTTCTCTCTTATACCTACTCAAAAAAACTTGCTGTATCTCTCATTTAACCTTTTGAATTCCAACATTCTTTGATTAGGATAATGTGAACCGAAATTAAAGCATGTTAGTTGAGTCATGTTAGGCCCTCTATGAAAAGATAATACAAATTTTATCTTTGCTACACTTCATTAGGCAAATATAGGAATTCTATTTTGTCTAATATGAGAATGACTACTGGAGATCTAGTTGCACTTAAAATTCAAATTTGACCTAACGATTGAATTGCTTCCAAAAGTAAAGTTGGGTTCGTGGTATAACCCGTAAAAATGGTCGTGTTTAGCCTGAATTGAGCACATAGTGATGTCTCATATGAATTCGGCTAATTTGATTAAATGGTCTTCCTAAATATGGATAATGATAGTCTAAATCGATGAGACTTGTATTTTATTAGGAGTGCACCCTAAGCAGCCTAGAAAATTAGGCTTTCCTTAGTCGATCTAGACTTACTTGCATTCACATTATGTGCTTTGAAGTTTCAATATGATAAACTTGCATCCATGTATATGCAATTATATCCTTCATGGTATCTTGATGCTCAATCGTCTATTTGCTTAGATATTAAATTCATATTTATTATAAAGTTCTTCCTTGCCGTCTTGTTTTTTTCTAGCATTTAAATAAAACTATTCTTGTTTATCTATATAACACATGCTTCTAAATGCTAAATGCTAACATGTTTTACATGATGATTACATTTAAAATTATCATGTTTTGTTTGCGTCATCTTACATGACTTACATGTTAATTGTGCACCTACACTATGTTAGGTTGATGTATGAAAAATAAGGTTTAGATGTCATATGTCTCTGTCAATTAATCTTGTTGAATTTTGTGTCGAGGCATGCCGTACTAAACTTGCATACTTATATCTATATGTCTTATAACATCTATAGGTATATATTTTCCCCACACTTGAATATTTTTCTTCTTCGCGTCCGTGTCACAATTCTAAAATGTTAAAAGAGTCGTAGAATGGTCTTAAATCTCCTAGAGTCTTCATTCTTATAATCCTTTGATTATCATCTCGCTTTCTTCCAAATAATCCACTCTTTCATCAAGAAAAGACTAGAGACAAATCTAAACACTCCTCCAAGTAGGTAGGGATTTGATAACTTAAAATATTTCATCCTGAATATTAAGTATTCTTAACTTACGATCGAAACATTAAAGGTCATATCTAAAAATCCTTATTCAAGCTTTTTAAAACATAAGTTGAAACGCCTTTTCTTCTCTCAACGAAGATCATTTCTTTTATTCGACGAAAAAATATTCCTTTCTTTTGACGAAAACACTCTTTTTCTTTCGATCACACCTCTTCCTTCTCACTCAACCACGCCTATTCAACCATAGAGATGGCTAATCTCTTTCCTCCACTATTTCTACTACCACCTTTAAGACAACCGTATACCTCGTCTTGTGATTGTTCTATGAACATTCGCAATGCTCAAGAAGAGCTACATAACTTTTTGAGTATAATTTATTGTACGTTAGCCACCATCTGTCTTGACATTGTCAAGCTTGTCGTCTCTATCTTCGTTTGTTTTCTTCTTTTGATTATTATTATTATTATTATTTTCGCGTATGAAACATACCGAAGATACGTCACCATTTCCTTCAAGACAATGTGGAGTTTGATATAACACCTTAGATCGTTTAAGACTAGAGAATGATTAGTTCTCATCTAGGATAATGATAACACATATTGAATATTTGCACAGCAGACTTAATAAGGAACGAATCAATGTTATCACAAGGTTTTTTTTATTCAACACAGCCCCAATTCTATATGATCAAATCATGGAACGGTTACCAACATATAACAGGAATCAAATGATCCTTGGGGGTACATCATAAATGTCTATACTTTCTACTAACTATCTAACTAACTAATATTGTGTACACACATACACGTTTGCTAGACTCTCATTGGAAGCCTGTGTTTTCTGGATGATAAAACTATGTGTCTATGATCTCTTTATATAGAGAGATCATGACTTACAAAGGAAGCTAACTAAAATAGATAAGGAAACTAAATCATTTAAATCTTGATCAATATCTTCTTACATCTTTATGTTCTCCACCAGCTTGTAGAATTCCATTGTAAATGAATTAGTCCCTTGTTGTTTCATTCGTCTTCATTTAAGCATATGTAGTTTTGTAATCATCAAATCAATAAACCCAACAATCTTCCCCCCATTTTGATATTACAAAACTATCTCCATGAATGAAAAAAATCTTCAATGCTTCCCTTGGACTTAAAGATAATCCTTGAAACATTTCCACCAACACACAAATAAGTGCAAATCAATAAACATGTAATCTTCTTCCCCTTTTTGTAATCATTGAATAGGGGTCTTCTATAGATAGGCAACTTGGATCATAACAGCTACAAATCATATACCACAACTACTAATCCAGCCTTCAATACTCAATGTGCCCCCATTACGCACAATAAGAAAAATGAATTTGAGCAGTAGAAATATAAACTAGCAGTAGTAATAAAGATCAGCAGTAGTAATGAAACACTTTCCCTCAAGTGGTGCATGAACAAATCCTGATGGTTAAAGACTTTGTCAATTAAGCTTTCCCTGAAACCCACGTGTTAACCATCTCTTGAATCTTCAATTCTATAGGCTCTATGTAATGATTACTGATGAAGAAAACTAAGTATAACGAACTTGATGCTGAAGTAGAATAACCCAAACTTGTGTCTTATATCTTGTACTATCCATGTGACATCAAACTTATAAATAAATCTGTGAAATATAAGTAGATCGCAACCTCTTGACAAAAATCCTCATCTTCTATGAGACACATACCAAGTGATAGCAAATGTACGCATTGAGCACCATAAGATAATCGTAAACCTTTGCTAGATTTTGACAAGTCTTCGTCACAACATTGAAAACACAAACAAGTTACCTCCAAATGTTGTAAGCCATTTGAGATATGATAAAACACGTACCCAAGTAATTCCACTTCACCGTCAAATAAGTGATAAATAATCTTCTTCGTAACCAATTAATCCAATAAATTCCAAAACTAGCCTTTATAAATTTTAAGTGAATCTGAATCCAAACACACTAGCTTCCCCTTAAACCAAGCAGTAGTAACCAATAGTAGTAACTCCTTCTATTGGCAGTATTAAGTATATGAGAAGACTTAATCTTGGTTTAAGTTCAACAGTAGTAACCGCTAACATTTACCCTAGCAGCAGAAACTTAATACTAGCAGCATTAAAAATATACTAACAGTATTAATCATACTAGCATCACTAAGTATAAACTGGCAGCATTAACCTTTAGTGATAGCAACATTAATATGAACTGGTAGCACTAATATTCCTTTGGCAGCATTAACTAGTTACTTGGCAGTATTAACGTCTCCTGGCAGCACTAACTTACATAAGCAGCACTAATAATCATAAGCAGTAGTAACCTTCAAAGATAAGGCTAACAGTAGTAACTGCTATTAATAGCATCATAGTATAATGATAGCAGCATTAACCATGTATTCGAGCCCAAGCAGTACAAACTTTTAATCAAACCACATTAACTGTTTAAACGTAGCAGCACTAATGTTGCTTGGCAATATTAAGTTCAATAAAGCACTAACAGTTTCAACTGTTCTCTTTGGCAACACTAATGATAACTGGTAGTATTAACACATAACTAATAGTATTAACTTCTACTTGAACTAAAGCAACATTAACTTTATATACTTGTTTTCTCATTGGTCAGCACTAAGTAACAATAAGCAGCACTAATAAAGTCTTTCAATACCAGCATAAAATCATTAGAGCTCGAACAGTATTAACTACTACCAATAAGCCTAGCAGTAGTAACTGTTTTATGCTAGCAGTACTAACTTGTATTGACAGTATAAAGTGCTCCTTCCTCCCATACCTTTTTGTAACACTTTTTCTGTTACTAAACTGTCACTAATCCATCATTATCATCAACTGCTAATGATTCTTTTTATAGAATAAGTTCCAAACAACTCTTGAATTATGTAACCAAGAACCACAATTAGCAACCATTTTGTTGTCACGAACCAATCAACAACAATTGTGAACAAACTTCCTATTATATCGAATTTGGGTTGTTGAAAAACCCTAATATCACCAGATTCGACATGATAACCAAGACAGAAAATTCGTACCTCTTTTCCTTGATAGATGCAACACCAAAACACCTTGTAGATCCTAGATCAAGAGCCCCATGCCTCTGATACCAATTGTGGAGTTTGATATGACTCTTTAGATCGTTTAAGACTCGAGAATGATTAGTTCTCGTCTAGGATAATGATAACACAGATTGAATATTTGCACAACAGAATTAATAAGGAACAAATCAATGTTATCACAAGGTTTTCTTTTATTCAACACAGCCCCAATTCTATTTGATCAAATCATAGAACGGTTACCAACATATAACAGGAATCAAATGATCCTTGGGGCTTACACCATAGACGTCTATACTTTCTACTAACTATCTAACTAACTAATATTGTGTACATACATACACGTTTGCTAGACTATCATTAGAAGCCTGAGTTTTCTGATATGCTAAAACTATGTGTCTATGATCTCTTTATATAGAGAGATCATGACTTAAAAAGGTATAACAACTCAGTATTTTCATCAATGTAATATCCATCTATTAAATTAGATGCAATGTAACATCTATATATACCACCTTTTTACATGGAAATTTTTTGCTTTATTCTATTATGTAACGTAGTTTACATAACTAAAGTAAACGAGCTCACGCAACAACCAATGCCATCTATATCTATGTTTATATCATGTAAACATCCTAATATGTCAATTCGATGTTCTAATATCATTTTTACCAGATACGTAATCCATTTAACATACTTTTCAAAACGTTATTTCAAAACAAGCATTAAACGTTAACGTTTATATCAAAACCCTAATAAAATGAATGTGCAAGCCTTCAAGCATGTATACAAGTATACAATACACAACATTTGAAATATAATTTTCCTCCAAGTCAATGTACACCACCTTAAAGCTTAATGTACAAGTCCATTAAGCATAGAATTCAAACTTTGCCATTTTCTATCAGTCTCATTCTAGATTTCATACCACCTCTTTAGCACAAGGTACAACACTTATGCACAAACTTTCTAACCCTAAAAATCATAAAAACCCTAACCCTTAATGAAAACGTCCATAAACCCAAATCTAAAACCCTAAACCATAAACGAAACCCTAAAACCCTAATTTCATTTTAAACCTAAACCTTGATCCTAAACCTTAATCCTAAACCCTAATCTTAAATCCTAAACCTTAATATATCCTAAACCCTAACCTTAATTTGAATTCAAACCAAAAACCCTAACCCGAGACCAAAACCAACCCGACACCTTTTTTCTTTTATTTTTGACCCATTTACACCTAAGATAGCACCCTAACACCTCAAGCACCTCTATGACTAACCTACTACCACCCCAAACAGCCTAGAAACCACCTCCATCACCTCCTTGTAAGCTACTACCACCACTTTCACTCCAAACACCCCCCTCCCTCGTCATCGCCCTTAATAACCGAACCTCATACACTCTCTACACCTCTCTTAGCTACTCCCTAGCTCTTCCTAATCATCTTATAGCTTTCCTAAGTCACTACTCTACCACCCTTGGCCACCACACCAAGACAACTTGGCCACCAAGGGTGTTCGACCCATATAAATAGCCGAACCCCCCTCCACACTTTCAAACACACCTCAAAATTCATCATACACATAAATGGAGCTCTAAACCAGACCAAGGAAGATCAAATAAGGAAGAACTCAGTAAATTTGAAGTCAAGAATCAAGAGAAGGAAGCCCTTGAAGTTGTTTTCTAGGCGTTCGAACCCAAAACCCTCTTTTCGACCCATTTAAGCTCAAGTAAGCTCAAAATCTTGTTCAATAAGCTCATAATCAGTTTTAAATCTTTCATAAGGCTTGTAATCATATGTAAACTCTTGTTTAAATCCTTGAACCACAAACCCATGCGTTTTGGTTTTCCTAAACCAAACAAACCCGTTTTGGATTTTCTAGTACATAAGCCCTTTCCAAAAGCTATAAGCTCATAAACTCGACTTATTTTAGATTATTCTAATAATCCATAAGCAGCAAAACTCTTTTGGATTTCAAAAATATCAAAATTATGAATTTTGGACTTGATTTGCAAATGTTTTCATGCATAGGGGTATATATCGTAACTTTAAACCCATTCCATAAGCTATAAGGCTCATAAAAACTAACTTATTTTAGCTTATCAAATAAGCCATGATTTCAAAAAATAACAAAATTATGAATTTTTTGGACTTGTTTTGCAAATCAAATCCATGCAAGGGGTATATATTGTAAATATTTTGAAATTATAACTAGAGGGGCTGAAAATGTAATATTCCTAAAGTTATAACTATGAGGGGCTGTTTTGCCAAGTTGTAAAGTTAAAGGTCTAAATTATATATACTTTATATATAAAGGACTAAATTTGTAAAATATTAAAAATCAAGGGTATAGATTGCCATTTTTGCATACGTAAAAATATAAAATATTATAATTTAATAACAGTTATAAAATTATATATAAATATTATAAACATGATTTTATAATAAAACTCGACACATTTATCGTTATTGATCATACCCGATCGACGCATTAAAAAAACAATTACGATATATTTGTTAACGTAATTTATCATTGACTAGCTTTGAAGAAACGTAAAAACTTATCCGTATCACATACTATGGAATTACCTGTGAGGGTATCATTTGGGTATACGTTTTGACGAGTTAGCTGGATTTAGATTAAAGTGTCCCCCCCCCCCCCTCCCCCCCCCGTCCTGGCTTCCTCAAAACGTTTACTGCATGACCTCTGAATTATGATAGCTCGAACAGTGATACAATATCTCCATAATTTAATAAATCAAAGAAATATATGTTATGAATTAAACATCATGAATTTTGAAACATAGAAACAACCAACTTAAAGACTTGACATATTACCTCAGTTGCGTGACGAGGTCGGTACTTTTCATTCCATATACTTATTCCATCAACAGATTTTCCTGTTAAGGGAGTTCATAGCCTCCATTTATAAATATTTATGAAATATTACCATAAACCCCCGCGAGGGGATACAAGCAATAAACCATGAATGCAAGTGTTTTTCCAACTGTATGTTATCCTAATGCATTATTGCCTAAGTCCCTACTTTTGTCATTAAGACCCCACTATCATGAACCGTTAATTACTATTCGGAGTAAGGGCGAATGCTATAAATAGATCTTTTTGGGACTAAAATCCCCCATTGGTATAACCTTTACTTTTGGTAACCAAACGCACTAACATTGAAAAAACAATGCGGTGTTTTTGGGCAAAGGCACCCGTTTAGGGCAACTGCTAGTGATTATTGATTATCTCAAAGGCTTCAATGTCATGAGCTTAGAGGCAATACACTGTTTTTCTATGATAATGTATCTACATCCAATTATTACTATTAATGGGTGTATAACAACGTAATCCACTATTATTATGACTTGTATTCCAAACTATTTATCATACCAAAATTTCACTCAACCATGTGTGTTGGATCTTTTTTAGCATGTTTATCTCAGGTAATTTGATCAACATATGGCACGATTTACACGGACTTGAAGATCAATGGCTAAACTGTTATCCAATTCACAACTTAATGTTTTCTAGATTTTAGGATCTCTCTTTTGAAAAACTCAGATGAATAAATGAATGATAACTAAATTTTCTAAAAACGTCTCTTTATGAAGACATTTTTCTATGATTATGACTATTGACTATGAAGTAATACCCAGATTAGCTTCTGCTGCTATATTTGTCAAAGGGAGTGTTATAGATTGGTATCAGAGCCACGGTTATAAAGAACAAGGTTGAAACCTTAACTATAACTACTTTTCTTTTTTCTATTCAAAGAAAGTCCTCCTAGCACTACATCACCCGAATATAGTAAAGATACAAACTATATACTATTATATAAATATACTTATGTTAATTTACCGTAGGGTTGTTACAAGTGAGTTCTTCCTCCCAACCACCATACTACTAATATATGAGGATTTGCTTTTTCCTCTAACTTACCAGACTATATAATCCCAGCTTCCCCTAACTATTCCTCAGCTTCACTAGGAAATACTTATTCTAGCTCTTCAAATAACTCATTTGGTTTAGTTCCAATAGCTTCATCAACTCTTTCACTTTTTCATGATGACCCCTATATGAAGGTCATGCAAGCATATTATGCTAAAGAGTCACCTATTACACCGCCAACTATTGTACCTCCATCTTTAATGCTATCACCAATGTTTAATCCTCAATAATTCTTTCTTCCTAAGGAATTATTGCTACCTAAGAAACGAGGTCATGACCGATCATCCTCTTCTACTTCTGCCCTACCTTAAGAATTTGAAATGGGAGAAAGCTCTCTTAAGACAAGTTTGGAACGTCACGAGGAACAAATTGAGGAAATTTTGAATCACCTAATGAATCTCTCATGCTCGCATTGAGCACAGGAAGACAAATCGAAGTCTTGGAAAAGGTCGGGTGATCATACAAAATATTTTGACAATCTAGAAACTGAACTCCAAAAGGCTCATACTCAAATTGCTAAACTTCAAAGAAAGCACATGGAAAATAATAGCAAGATTGCTCTGGCTCGCTTCAGGATTGCTAATCTAGAACAAATCATCGAAGATATCCAGGTTTGTCACCAAGCAGATAAGGAAAGTCTTCTGAATGCAATCTATGAACACAAGAACAAGCCATGGGGGGGGGGGAGGGTGGGGGGGAGGAAAGAAGGACCATCGGACTAACTAGATTAATACTAGTTATAGTTTTATTGTTAGAAACCTATGCCATGGGGTGTGTGGTATAAATAACAACCACTTGTTAAATTTTGACTATGTATACGTACAAAAGGCAAGTTGTTTCATGATATAATATAATGGTGATCCGTTATACTATCATGTGCTTCATACTCACCTATGTCCTTATATACATCTCCGTCTTCATCAAAGGATCTTCCCCTCCCCATTTTTTTTTTTTTACCAGTTAAATTAACTAACTACCATCTCTAGACTATCCTTTTGAACTAATAAGTCTGTTGCTTGTTAGAATTCATATTAAATAAGTAACTATGAAAACACTATTATACAATGTTGTATTTTTGAACTTTAAAGCATTATAAGGGAAATAACTTGTGTAAATCCAATCTAATTATTTGTTGGTTATTTTGTTGAATACAGAATACCTCCCAAAAGGACATCAACATCTAAAACACCAGCCATGACTTAGGCTGCCATCAGGAAACTAGTTGCTGACAGTGTTGCTGCAGCTCTGGAAGCATAAGCTACAACAATGGCAAGTACTAACAATCCCAATAGGAACACCGGACCTACTGGAACTCCTATAGCAAGAAAGGGAAACTATAAAGAGTTCATAAGTTGTCAACCTTTCTACTTTAATGGTACGGAATGAGTAGTTGGCCTCATTCGCTAATTTGAACGGACTGAATCAGTATTTTCTTGTAGTCAACAGTGCGCTGCGGAAAACAAAGTAAAACCTTGTTACTTGTACCCAGACTAATGACCCTAATTCCTGTGGAATGCATATGCCCCAACCTATTAGAAAAGAACAACTAACAAATCACCTGGACTAAGGCCCCTTAACAAAAAATTATTGTCCTCGAACTGAGTCAAAAAAATAGAGATGAATTTTACAATCTACTGTAAAAAGGAAATGAATTAAAACTTTACGTTTAGAAGATATCATGAATTAGCAGTCTTATGCCAAACATGGTACCAAACACCCGAGAAACTCATGGAAGTTTTTTGTAAAGGCATTTGTCTTTTTCTAGCAATTTAGATAATATATTTCTTAGTTTATCTAAATTACACATGCTTTTAATGCTAAATGCTAACATGTTTACATGATGATTACATTTAAAATTATTATGTTTTGTATGCGTCATATTATATGACTTATGTGTTAATTATGCACCTGCGCTATGTTAGCTTAATATATGACAATTAATGTTTAAATGTCATATAGTCTTACACATTAATCTTGTTGATTATTGTGTCGATGCTTGCTTAGATAAACTTGCATGCCAATATCTATATGTCTTATGCATATAGGTATATATTTTCTCCTAATGGAATATTTTTCTTCGCGTCCGTGTCACAAATCTAAAAAGTCAAAAGTGTCAAAAATGGTCTTATATTTCCTAGAGTCTCCACTCACATATTCCTTTAATCATCATCTCGCTTTCTTCTAAATAATCCACTTTTTTATCAAGGGAAGGTCAGATACAAATCCAATACACCTCAAAGTAGGTTTGACAACTTAAATATTTCATCTGAAATATTCAAGTGTCTTTAACTTGCGATCGCAGACATTAAAGGTCATATTCGATAATCCCTATTCAAGCTTTTTAAAAACATAAGTTGAAACACTCTTCTTTCTCTCCAACGAAAACATTCTTTCTCTTTGACGAAAATATTCTTTCTCTTTGATGAAAACACTCTTTTTCTTTCGATCACACCTCTTCCTTCTCACTCAACCACGCCTATTCAACCATAGAGATGGCTAATCTCTTTCCTCCACTATTTCTACTACCACCTTTAAGACAACCGTATACCTCGTCTTGTGATTGTTCTATGAACATTCGCAATGCTCAAGAAGAGCTACATAACTTTTTGAGTATAATTTATTGTACGTTAGCCACCATCTGTCTTGACATTGTCAAGCTTGTCGTCTCTATCTTCGTTTGTTTTCTTCTTTATTATTATTATTATTATTATTTCCGCGTATGAAACATACCGAAGATACGTCACCATTTCCTTCAAGACAATGTGGAGTTTGATATAACACCTTAGATCGTTTAAGACTAGAGAATGATTAGTTCTCATCTAGGATAATGATAACACATATTGAATATTTGCACAGCAGACTTAATAAGGAACGAATCAATGTTATCACAAGGTTTCCTTTTCTTCAACACAGCCCTAATTCTATGTGATCAAATCATAGAAAGGTTACCAACATATAACAGGAATCAAATGATCCTTAGGGCTACACCATAGACGTCTATACTTTCTACTAACTATATAACTAACTAATACTGTATACACACACATATTTTCTAGACTCTCATAGGAAGCCTACGTTTTCTGGATACTAAAACTATGTGTCTATGATCTCTTTATATAGAGAGATCATGACTTACAAAGTAAGCTAACTAAAATATATAAGGAAACTAAATCATTTAAATCTTGATCAATATCTTTTACAATCTTTATGTTCTCCACCAGCTTGTAGAATTCCATTGTAAATGAATTAGTCCCTTGTTGTTTCATTCGTCTTCATTTAAGCATATGTAGTTTTGTAATCATCAAATCAATAAACCCAACAATCTTCCCCTATTTGATATTACAAAACTATCTCCATGAATGAAAAAAATCTTCAATGCTTCCCTTGGACTTAAAGATAATCCTTGAAACATTTCCACCAACACACAAATAAGCTGCAAATCAATAAACCTGTAATCTTCTTCCCCTTTTTGTAATCATCAAATAGGGGTCTTCTGTAGATATGCAACTTGGATCATAACAGCTACAAATCATATACCACAACTACTAATCCAGCCTTCCAATACTCAAATTGCCCACCATTACGCACAATAAGAAAAATGAATCTGAGCAGTAGAAATATAAACTAGCAGTAGTAATAAAGATCAGCAGTAGTAACAAAACACTTTACTTCAAGTGGTGCATGAACAAATCCTGATGGTTAAACACTTTGTCAATTAAGCTTCCCCTGAAACCCATATGTTAACCATCTCTTGAATCTTCAATTCTGTAGGCTCTATGTAATGATTACTGATGAAGAAAACTAAGTATAACGAACTTGATGCTGAAGTAGAATAACCCAAACTTGTGTCTTATATCTTGTACTATCCATGTGACGTCAAACTTATAAATAAATCTGTGAAATATAAGTAGATCGCAACCTCTTGACAAAAATCCTCATCTTCTATGAGACACATACCAAGTGATAGCAAATGTACGCATTGAGCACCATAAGAGAAATCGCACACCTTTGCTAGATTTTGACAAGTCTTCGTCACAACATTGAAAACACAAACAAGTTACCTCCAAATGTTGTAAGCCATTTGAGATATGATAAAACACGTACCCAAGTAATTCCACTTCACCGTCAAATAAGTGATAAATAATCTTCTTCGTAACCAATTAATCTAAGAAATCCAAAAACTAGCCTTTACAAATTTTAAGTGAATCTGAATCCAAACACACTAGCTTCCCCTTAAACCAAGCAGTAGTAACCAATAGTACTAACTCCTTCTATTGGCAGTATTAAGTATATAAGCAGCACTAATCTTGGTTTAAGTTCAACAGTAGTAACTGCTAACATTTACCCTAGCAGCAGAAACTTAATACTAGCAGCATTAAAAATATACTAGCAGTATTAATCATACTAGCAGCACTAAGTATAAACTGGCAGCATTAACCTTTAGTGATAGCAGCATTAACATGAACTGGCAACACTAATCTTCCTTTGGCAGCATTAACCAGTTACTTGGCACTACTAACGTCTCCAAGCAGCACTAACTTACATAAGCATCACTAATAATCATAGCAGCAGCACTAACCTTCAAAGATAAGGCTAACAGTAGTAACTGCTATTAACAGCATCACACTATAATGATAGCAGCATTAACCATGTATTCGAGCCCAAGCAGTACAAACTTGTAATCAAACAACATTAACTGTTTAAACGTAGCAGCACTAATGTTGCTTGGCAGTATTAAGTTCAATAACAGCACTAACAGTTTCAACTGTTCTCTTTGGCAGCACTAATGATAACTGGCAGTATTAACACATAACTGACAGTATTAACTTCTACTCGAACCAAAGCAGCATTAACTTTGTATACTTGTTTTCTCATTGGTCAGCACTAAGTAACAATAAGCAGCACTAATAAAGTCTTTCAATACCAACATAAAATCATTAGAGCTCGAACAGTATTAACTACTACCAATAAGCCTAGCAGTAGTAACTGTTTTATGCTAGCAGTACTAACTTGTATTGACAGTATAAAGTGCTCCTTCCTCCTTACCTTTTTGTGACACTTTTTCTGTTACTAAACTGTCACTAATCCATCATTATCATCAACTGCTAATGATTCTTTTTATAGAATAAGTTCCAAACAACTCTTGAATTATGTAACCAAGAACCACAATTAGCAACCATTTTGTTGTCACGAACCAATCAACAACAATTGTGAACAAACTTCCTATTATATCGAATTTGGGTTGTTGAAAAACCCTAATATCACCAGATTCGACATGATAACCAAGACAGAAAATTCGTACCTCTTTTCCTTGATAGATGCAACACCAAAACACCTTGTAGATCCTAGATCAAGAGCCCCCAGGCTCTGATACCAATTGTGGAGTTTGATATAACTCCTTAGATTGTTTAAGACTCGAGAATGATTAGTTCTCATCTAATTAATAAGGAATGAATCAATGTTATCACAAGGATTTCTTTTATTTAACACAACCCCAATTCTATGTGGTCAAATCATAGAGCGGTTACCAACATATAACAGGAATCAAATGATCCTTGGGGCTACACCATAGACGTCTATACTTTCTACTAACTATCTAACTAACTAATATTGTGTACATACATACACGTTTGCTAGACTATCATTAGAAGCCTGAGTTTTCTGATATGCTAAAACTATGTGTCTATGATCTCTTTATATAGAGAGATCATGACTTAAAAAGGTATAACAACTCAGTATTTTCATCAATGTAATATCCATCTATTAAATTAGATGCAATGTAACATCTATATATACCACATTTTTACAGGGAAATTTTTGCTTTATTCTATTATGTAATGTGGTTTACATAACTAAAGTAAACGAGCTCACGCAACAACCAATGCCATCTATATCTATGTTTATATCATATAAACATCCTAATATGTCAAGTCAATGTTCTAATATCATTTTTACCAGATACGTTATCCATTTAACGTACTTTTCAAAACGTTATTTAAAAACAAGCATTAAGCGTTAACGTTTATATCAAAATCCTAATAAAATGAATGTGCAAGCCTTCAAGAATGTGTAAAAGTATACAATACACAACATTTGAAATATAATTTCCCTCCAAGTCAATGTACAACACATTAAAGCTCAATGTACAAGTCCATTAAGCATTGAATTCAAACTTTGCCATTTTCCATCATTCTCATTCTAAATTTCGTACCACCTCTTTAGCACAAGGTACAACACTCAATGCACAACTTCTAAACCCTAAACGAAACCCTAAACTAGTTCTAAACCCAAATTCAAAAACACTTAACCTATAAACTAACCCGAAACTAAAACCTTAATCCTAAACCCTAATCTTAACACAAAACCTTAATCCTAAACCTTAATCCTAAACCCTAAACTATCCTAAACCCAAACCCTAATTCGAATTCAAACCAAAAACCCTAACCCGAGATGAAAACCAACCTGGCACCCTTATTTTCATTTTAAACCCATTTTAAACCAACCAAGCACCTCAAGCTAGCACCCTACCATTACCATGACATCACCCTTACTCACCTCCTTGCCTCCTTGCTTGCTACAATACTTATTCATCAAGAAAAACACCACCTTGTCACCACCCTTAATAACCGAACCCCATACACTCTCTACACCTCTCTTAGCTACTCCCTAGCTCTTCCTAATCATCCTATAGCTTTCCTAAGTCACTACTCTACCACCCTTGGCCACCACACCAAGACAACTTGGCCACCAAGGGTGTTCGACCCATATAAATAGCCGAAACCCCCACTCCTTTCAAACACACCTCAAAATTCATCATACACACAAATGGAGTTCTAAACAAGACCAAGGAAGATCAAGTGAAGTCCCTAAGATCAGATTTAAAGCCAAGAATCAAGAGGAGGAAGGTCTTGAAGCCATTCCTAGGCGTACGAACCCAAATAAGCCCATTTTGACCCATATAAGCTCAAGTAAGCTCAAAATCTTGTTCAATAAGCTAATTTTCTGTTTTAAAACTTTAATAAGCTTCCTTATGATCATATATAAGCTCTTGTTAAAAGCTTTAAACCATAACCCATTCGGTTTGGTTTTTCCTAAAACCAAACGCACCATGAAACCCTAAAAGCTTATTTTCGTAAAATCTATAAGCTAAAGCCATAAGCTGTTATTATAAGCTATCCTAATAAGCTTCATTAACATTTTTATAAGCTTTAAAACTAATCCTAAAGTCTTAAACCCATCGGGTTGAATTTTATAAACCAAACGCACCCATTTTATGTTTTTAAGCTCATAAGCCCTTTCCATAAGCTATAAGCTCGTAAACTCTACATATTTTAGATTATTCTACTAAGCTATAAGCTGCAAAACTCTTTTGGATTTCAAAAATATCAACATTATGAATTTTTTTACTTGTTTTGCAAATCGAATCCATGCAAGGGGTATATATTGTAAATATTTTGAAATTATAACTAGAGGAGTTGAAAATATAATATTCCTAAAGTTATAACTATGAGTGGTTGTTTTGCCAAGTTCTAAAGTTAAAGGTTTAAATTATATATACTTTATATATAAAGGACTAAATTTGTAAAAGTTTATAAATCGAGGGTATATATTGCCATTTTTGCATTCTTAAAAATATAAAATATAATATTTTTATATAAATTATAAAAATATATATAAATATTATAAGACTTGATTTTATTAAAACCCGACACATTTATCGTTATTAATCATCGATCGACGCATTATAAAACAATTACGTTATATAATTAACGTAATTTATCATCGACTAGCTTTTGAAGAAAACTTAAAACTATAACGTATCACGTTACTAGGGAGCTTCATGTGAGGGGTTTCATTTGGGTATACGTTTTGACGAGTTTGCTGGATTTACGATTTAAAGTGTCCTGGCTCCTCAAACGTTTACTACATGACCTCTGAATTATGATGGCCCGAACAGTGATACAATATTTCCATAAATTAATAAATCAAATGTTAAACTTCATGAAGTTTTGAAAGATAAACAATCAAACTAAGACTTGACATATTACCCAGGTTGCGTGACAAGGCCGTTACTTTCAACTGATATACTTTTGCCATCAATCAGATTTCCCTGTTAAGGTGAGTTCATAGCCTCGCATTTTAAATCTTTGAAATATTTCATAAACCCGCGAGGGGGATACATGCTATAAACCATGAATGCAAGTGTTTTTCCAACTGTATGCTATCCTGATGCATTATTGCCTAAGTCCCTACTTTTGCCATTAAGACCCCACTATCATGAACCGTTAATTACTCTTCGGAGTAAGCGCGAATGCTGTGAATAGATCTATTTGGGACTGAACTCCCCCGTTGGTATACATGTACTTTTGGTAACCAAACGCACTTCATTTGAATAAACTATGCGGGTGTTTGGCAAAGGCACCCGTTGGGGCAACTACTTGTGATTATTATTATCTCAAGGTGAAGAAACATGTAATCTAATGATCAAACCAAGAACAAGAGTGAGATGTGGGTTGTGATGGTTAGAGAGAGAAAGTGATGGAATGGATGAATTGTATTAAGATGGAATGTGAATTATGAAAACAACCAACCCCTCTCCAAGGCTAGGAGAGGGTTTATATAGTCCATGGATGGCCAGCCCATGGGCTATGATGGGCTTCCCATGGGCCTTGGGTTGGACTAGATTACTAATCTAATCTTTACACTAACTATGAGCTAAGACTATTACAACTTGGAAGTGACCAACACTTTTTGTGTTTCCAACAATCTCCCCCTAAGGGAGGTCGCTCCATTTTACAAAACTTTAAACCTAGCCTACTATGCTTTGTTTTTAGTCTTTAGCTCGTCCTTTTGACATTCTCCTGTGAGTATGTTGTAGTGATCATTGATTTCTAGATTGAGCTTGTTC